>OZ021704.1:600000-832779 GCA_963978555.1 Galerucella nymphaeae
TATCCTTCAAATCATTGGCTTTTAATATTAGAGTTTTCAAACTGTTTAAAGCGGGGATTGACGAAACTTGAACACTGTTATATGATAAGTCTAAATACTCTAAATTTTTGAGGTACTTTAATTTCGGATCTACTTTGTTTATAGAAGCATTAGATAATGTTAAGCTGCCTATAGATCGGAAGTCTTTTTGAGACAATTTACTCAAAAATTCGAAAGATGTCGCTCGTAATTCTTCTGTAGCTGAATGGCATAATGAACCTTCAGGACATGGTTCCAAAGTAGCACCCAAACAATATCCAAGTATACTGGATAATAAAAATACTTCTTTCCACATTTTGATTTACCTGAAACAAATTAAATACTTTTATTTATCCATATTATCACTGTAACAATATAAATTAATTATTTTATCATACTTATACTACTTTTTATAATGGTTTCTGTGTTAGGTCAAGAACCTTGTTGATAAATTATAAATACATATCTATTTATGTGTCTTATTTGATAGTGTATGTGCATGTAAGTCTTGACCCGTTTACTAGAAACAGTAAAACATTTAGTAGAAATTTAAATTAAATTTAAAAAATCCTACATTATTGAAAAACCTTATTACAAATACAAGAAAAACTGGTAATCATTTTTTTTAACATACCAATACAAATAATTTGCTAATTCATATAGACAGTGTGTCATTCATTATTTCGCAATAGGTATATTTGAAAACAGAACTAGGAGACGATCGTCTATCACTTTAAAATATTTTTACCTGTTTGGTCTAGACGATTTTTTTTTTCTTCTCACTTATTGTGACATTTAAATTGTTAGTATGACTGTCGCCAAAGTAATATAGATAAGAAAAGGATTAAAACTTTTTCCTCTCCGAGAAGACTAAAAGTTTCAACAAAAAATACTACCATTATAATTGTGATGGGATTATTATGTTCGACAAAGTAAATATTAAAAATTTTTAAAATAATGTATTGATAATATTCTGTACTTCCTTTCTACCGAGAGAAATTATCCTTGTACGTTATTTCTTTGACAATTTGCCAGAGGTACGTTAACCTTTATGATTTTATTTTTAAATAATAGAAAAATACGCTACGCATCCAAGACACACATTCTCGTAAATATTGAGCAACCGAAAAGCAGGTAATATATATCCAGGTATAATTTCTTGAGGAAATATCCTTTTAAAAGGATATGGATGACTTGTATAAAACGCCAATTTTTTGTGGGGGCGGATATAAAAAAAAACTTTTGTTTTTGTTCTGACAGAAAATACAGTTCTTTGGTAGTTTTAACGAGGTTGATGGCTTTTTTAAATGAATATGTTAATAAACAACGTAATCTATAGTTTTCCTTAGCAAGTTGTTCAGTCATCCAAGGATCTATTGAAGGCTAGACATTTTTGTATAACAAGTTTTCTTTCAGATTACCTATATAAATTGAAAATATTATTCAAGAAATAACATTTTGTTTATAACGTTTAGATTATTATCTGGCATAAAATAAATAAATTTGTTGATAATTAACATTTATATGAATATGCGTTTCATTTTATGAAATAAATATACCGGATGTACCGAAAAAAGTGTAAATTTTATAACAATTTTGAATGATATTTTATAATCTTCCTGTATTTTTTAATAAAACTGCCTTGTAGAAGATTCTCCGTAATCATTCATCTTTCAAAAAAGATACAATTACATTGCCAAGGTACCTAGGTAGGTTGATGTATGGATATGGTGTTTTTCTGATTTGTAATTTGTACTTTTTTGGTTTTGTTTCTTTCAAACTTGTTTGTTTCTTCCTTTTTCGTTTATGGTTTCGAAATACTGGTTTTGTAGTATGTGTGGAGTGATACTTGTCTTTACTTATCTTTACTCAGTCATTCTTAAATTCAAATTGCAAGGTCAATATCGAATAATTGAAATTCTACCGCCCTTAAAGTAGATACGGTCAAAACGATTTAAATAAATATCTGTTCACAAAATTGCGACCTATTTGTTTATTTATAACTCATTTGTATTGAGAATTAGCTTATAAACAACATCTATCTTCATTCTCTAAGTGACAAATAAGGCACTTACAGAAATTGGAACTGTAGTTTTAAATAAAGTATCAAGTGGGCTCGAATCGTGCGTTTTTTTTAAAGTCAATGTCATTGACGAAGTGCCACGAAAGCTTTACAAAATAAAGTGTCTTACTGCCAAATCCTCACAAAAAATTCCTAAATAGTTCTTCTTATAATATATTAATAATTGATTCAATGGTTATCCGTCAAAATATACATACAGTAGGTACAACCGGTTTTTTGCACAAGAGAACAATAATTGGCCTACTTTTTAAATAAATGATTCATTCTTAATTCTGAAGAGGTTGTGGCTAAACTTCCAAATGTTTTAAATATTTTTTTTAATTGGATAGAAAGGGCACATAACATTTAATTATGTATCAATAAATAAACCGTTTGTGTTACTTCCGGTTACGATTAAAAAAAAATTAAACGTACTGTACCGAAAATTTGAACATTTTCTTCTTAAAAAAGATTGGAAGTAACGGTATTATTATCGCTTACAATCAAATCAGTGCGAATAAGCATGACTGTGAAATTCTGCAATTCTTTCGGGCGAATAATAAAAAAAAATGATATACACGGAAGGAATCTGTGTCAACAAGAACTGTTCCAATAGAAATTAAATTTCTATTGTTAAATTCATCCGATTCCGTTGCTTCTTTCTATTCGGATTTTTTGAAAATTTATATTTCAAGACTCACATGGTAATTTATTACGTGCCACTCATACAGAAGATCTACATAAATCGATCAGTTTAAATAACTCGAGGTGGAAAGTCCGCCAGATGTCAAAAGCAAAATAATAATTTATAAAAAAATTATTATTTATGTGTAGAAAGTAGATGATAAATTTGCCATTGGTTAATTAGAAATGTTACTTCTCCTAATTTTTTGCTCATAGTTACGAGTAAAAGTGTTCTTGTGCAATTTTAATAGAACAAAACAACCTACTCGATCGGTATTTTAAATTGTCAAAGATGACGCGACCGTGACCCCATTAAAACCAGTATTCCTACTCAATTCACGTAAACTCTCGTTAGTTAAGACCTTTATAATGCAAGTAGGAAATACTTTTTGCACTACCTTCATTAACCAGGAAAAAAAAAAATATATATATATATACACTGAGCTGTTTTTGTGTTTTTACACTTTCTGAATATAAATTTCCAAGACAGTAAGTATGCCGGAACATTCTGGAACCTGGTAAGATCCAAAGATTCTAAAAAGTATTCAGTTTTATCGTGAGATCGCTTTACAGTCTAAGTGATAATCGGGTATTGCAATTTCAAAATTTTCAATTACTTCCTGTGAAATTAGTAAGTAGTTATAGGCCGATTGAAATTAGATTTTTGCAAAAACAATCGTACGGAAGTTTCTTATGTAATACTGATACTAAAAACGAGCAATTTTGAAAAAATGTTCAACTTCAAGAGAATAAACACCGTCAACGCCGCTAAAATTTATACGTTATCTTACCCTTACCCATATTATTAAATAAAATTTAATGTTTTTTATCGAAAATTAATATAAAATTGCGGAGGTCGAAAAGTTTACCAAAACACCAAATAATATCAAAGGACATATTCTTGCCAATTTTGGAATCTGTATAAGAAAATGTCGCTTCAAAAAATATAATGAAAACGGCTAAATATTTAGAAGTTTAGAAATAATTACATACCAATGTTTTCAACTAAAGACGCCCAATTTATTCCAAAATATCTAAGGCTATCATTCGATGTAATACAATGGTTAACATATACGTATACAGAAAAGATAAGATAAGGAAAATTTTAAAATGTCATTTAAAAAATAAAATGATCACGTTTAATCCTCTTTATCGGTACTTATTTCAATATTTATTTTTAAACATTACTAGTTAAAAAAGAAGAATGTATTTTTATGTGATTTTAATTAGGTTTTGATGTCCTTCGGCATGAAAATTTGGAAAAATACTATTACCTACCCAAAACAATCGAAATGCGAAATTATCTTATAAATAAAGTGAAGCTTGGGAACATTTTTAAAGAAGAAAAATCCGTAAAATCATGGAGTAAACCAAAAGAAATATAAACAGCTTAAATTGTTGATAACAAAAAAGTTACTTTTTTTAAATAAGTGTACCTGAATAATTATCAAAACGATAGCAGCATGTAAATGTAAATTTTGAAAATAAAGTAAGATAAATTAAAAAGAATATTTATAAAAACTTATCATCAATTTAAACTGGAGCAAGTGCTTAGTTATTGTAAATAAAATTATCAAACACACACTGCCATATGAAGCAAATTTGTATAAAAATCAAAGGACAATGTCTAAAATCCGATAACCAGTTTTCCGTCAGAAATATAAACAACGAATCTTACATAATATATATAAAAACATAAAATACTTACTTTTTTTCTAACAAAAATAAAAAACCGGCAAAACTTTTTTTCAAAAATACACAGACTTATCACTTCACAGCACTAATATTTCGTTTCTACTTATAACAAAAATCACTTGCGCGACATGTATTTTTGAATGTCGATTAACACTTCACCCCATGTGTCCGTATTTCATTTTTGAAAAGTACATTTATTTCTGCAACCGGTACTGGTCAAAGCGTATATTTGAGTGGCATTACAAGTCGATTCGAATTTAAAAATGTGACTTAACTCGCGCGCGCGCGTTTTAACCTACTAGATATTGCTAAGAAAGATAAAGCACTTGTATGGGGGAAACACGTTACACAATTATATATATATGTATATAAAATACAAAAGATAATTTCATTTCTTTAGGGTGGGGTGCTTCCGAAATGGGGAGGTGGAATGACTTTTACGGGATGATGATAAAATACCATGTTTAAATTTAATAAAAATTGAATTTGTCGAAATATATTTCGATCCCATTCAAGGGGGTGAATCAAATATTATCCTTTTATATTTTTTAAACATAAGTTTATTTTATTCTATTTATATTTAGATTAAATTGTTTTATTTCATCCTTATTTTTTGTACACACTGTAAATTATTTTAATTTGGAAAGTTCAAATATTGGATATAATCGAAGCTATCAAAAACTGAGTCAATATTTAAAATAAAGGGACAGCAATTTTTGATAAAAATGGGACACAGCAGAAGTTTTTTTTTTAAATTCTAATATGTATTTCTATCTATTTTTATTATGAAAATATTATAAAAAAATCTTACCTTGGCAGATTCGACTATCTGAAATTAAAATAAAAAGAATTAATAATGAAAATTACAAAGTATGTTATAGAAAAATGATCCTCCTAACCATTTTTTTCGTTGGTTTGCGAAATTGGACCACCCTATTTCCATTACACAATCCCACGTGTCTATTTGAAAAGGTTCAAGAGTTCAACAACTTCCAGTTATACATATTTTTACTTTTTGTAATATTATCACTATTGCTACCCCTTTAATAAAGTGCTTTGGTACACCAATGGTTTCCAATATAAGAAAAGATACCTTTTTACTTTGGCACCAGGAATTGTTTACTCAAGTATCATCTAAACTTCAAGATAACAAAACCTTTTGGTATTCTCAGAAATAAGAAATGATATTTACTATTTGGAATTTGATAAATAATCCTTTTGTTGTATAAATGAGATGATAATTTAGATATAACCAGAGTATCGATGAGTAATTATTATTTATCTTGCCAAAATATGTTGGTGACTTAGGCACTTCTGCAAATATTTTCTACATATATAACTAATCTAATCATGGGGTATTGAAGTATGAGCCAATTGAAATATTATTCAGTAATTTTTGATTTTTCAATTAAAAGTTTTAAACCACAACGCCATCTTTGCGTTAACAAGGGTACCGTATAGTACTTATTTTTTATAACCAAGAAGGTATCTGGTACTACTCCAACAGTAGTACTTTACAATGAAATCGGAATATAGACTACCACCTACACAGTACGTGTAGTTACTGGTTGCATAACGACTAGTCACAAATATTACCTTTATATTATTATAAAATATCGATATATTCATATAAAGGTAGGATTTATTTCGATGAAACACTCTGTATATGTGAGTATGAATGAATTAACTTAAGAGGGCGCTTCTAGATTAACAAGTGACTTAAAAAGGTCAAACAGTTCATCAAAATTGTGTACTTAAGCGTTGTTCAGTCACAGTGCTGCCTCTAGTGAGCAATTCATGAAGTAATGCCAGAAAAGTAGTGGGAGACTTTACCTGTGAGCTGTGTGTAAAGTGGTACAGGTAAATTTTATGAACCATTATTGGTGACCAAAGTGCTTTTGAAGTATCACACTTATAATTTTCTTTATTTCAAAGGAATACTTAGTAAGTTTAGGTGAGTAATATAACAGTTTTATTTAATGAATGTGTAAGTTTTATATCTTATTTGGCCTAATTGTTGTTGTACAGTTTAGTAGGTGCGCAACAAGTTGTCAAGGCTGATACAAAGTATGGATGGAAGTCAACTCGTGTCTCGTTTCAATTTTTGTTTACCTTTTGTCGATCGGTATTTTTCATAGAATCAAATGTTATTTTTACATTCTTATCTACATTTACGTACCGTTTTATTTTATAGAAAATGTATGGAAATTAAGTCGTGTGGATATATTATACCTAACTAATACCTTTTCAGTAATTACCGGGTGGTAAAATTTAGAAATTTCAACAAACACGCCTTTTTTCATTGTCTTTTCACAGATCGAAAAATGTTATATTTCTTTATACCTGAACAGTGTATTGAAAATATGTACGTACTAACGTCATAATGTCGTCACGTGATTGAAAATCGGTCTGGTTATTAGATGCATTTCATCAAAATATAAATAATTTTGTTTAAAGCAACATTTCATCATATTATGTTTTTGACACACTTTAATATTTATTTTATTATTGCTTAAACAAATCATGGATATTTGATCTTCTTTGTTCTTACTAATTTTTATTTATAGTAAATTTAATATTTTTCTGTCCATGATCATTTTCTGACATGTCGTTCAATCCAAGAACCACCGGGTGGTCTCTTTTCATTTAATCCCTTTCTAGAATACCGTTTATACTTTTACTTGTTTTTGCAACTCCACTTCCTCAAAAAAATTTTGGTGCTTACACAGTACACACCTTTTTAAATATCTACTCAAATCTTCTGTTTACTTATTTTGTTATCAACATTTTCAGTAAAAACCCATTAGGCTTACACATGATCCTTCAAACATTTGAATCATATTTTAGCTTTGAGTCAATATCGAAAAAATGATTATTGGACCGTTTCAGAAACTATTTAATATTCAATATGCACCCATTTTACAACTACCGTTATTTAAAACAGGAAACATACTGTAACAAAGGATTATGGAGAAAAAAAATTTCAATTATTGTTTGAGGAAATTTTTATTCAAATTATTTTTGTTGATAAAAATATCATTTATAGAACTACATAAACTTAAACGCTAGAATGGTAATGGCGTCTCTATGACATCAGACATGTAAATACTAAATATTCCACACAGTTTGCAAATTAAAAATTTGTTTTGATTACTAATTTGTATTATTCTCTGTGATAGTAATTTACTAAAATGTATCCAATTTGATCGTAATAAGCTGTGATTTTATCAATATAAGTGGGAGGAATCTAAGAAATTGATTTGTATTTTAATTTATTTCAATCTAATTTATATTTTTTTATTGCTAATAATCTTAGTCATTTAATCTAATACACACGAAATTTAGAGATATGCAAAATAAACTTTGGATACAATGTCCAAGGACCACCTTTTCAAAGCTAGTACATAATGTACTTTGAATTTGTGTGAGGTTAAAAACAGCCCATGCATGATTCTATGTAAGCTATTTATGTAATTGTTTCTATTATAAAAGAGCCTAGGACCAACAAATGGATAATTATGAGAAAACATTCATCGAATTAGATCACGGAAATCCTTGTTGCCAACTTAATTTTTTCTTAACTAATTCATATGGCATAAACGGTGGATGCAATTCGCCAATTTAACAATGCAATTTGTGCAAAAATATCCGTCTATGGGGTCTATTCTATAACTTATCCTGTATCTGACAAAATTTTTCAAGAAGGGAGGACATTAATAGAATTAGAAACATTAATATTCAATAAAAAAAGTGCCTTAGTATGAAGTTATGAAAATAGTAAAATGTCAGAGTCATCTGGAACGACAAAAGCAAATAGTGGAAATAATTAAGTGATGTAAACTTTCATGTGAGCAAAAATGTTACCCTGTCCAGAACCTAATTGGTATCCCCCCTGAATCATAAGACTGTAGACTGACAAGAATTTTCAAATACCAACTGTGTGACCTTCATGTAGATGTGTTTGTATCATATCAATTCTTTACATTTCCTTGGACAAGTGATTTTTTTAAAATTAGTAGGTATTTGAAAGGAATAATTCAAGTCCTTAATACTTCTTTGGTGTAATCTAAATTCAGTTCATTTTAAATCAAATTTTCACTTTTCTAGTTTCAACAGGCTATTTTAAAAGGGAAATTTCAACGGAAATGTGGTTAGCGTATAGCTATGTTGCCAAATTTATTATCGCGGTAGGTATATTTATTAATGCCATTGTCTATATAGACAAAAGAAACCATTAAGTTACTAATTACAAAACGAGTCGATTTGTTTTATTACATTTTGTAAGGTCGGCAATGTTTCGACAGTTTTTGCTTGATTTTGATTAAAATTTAAAAACTTACTAAGATTTAAAAGAAGATAAATTATAAGCGAGAATAAAAAGTAACCTTACTTTTTATATAATTGATTTAATAAAAAAGAAGGAAACAGAAACTTTGAAATTGGAAAAAAAACATTCCGGAAACAAAAAGCCAATTTAATTTTTCTACTGTTTAAACAAGAGTTACAAGGCTGTGGTTATTATTTCCGTGAATATAATAAGATTTGACTTTTCTGCATAATCCAAAAATGTATTCTACTTTTCTCCTGGTGCTTCAATAATTGTTTTTTTTTTTAATTATTCATGTTGTAAAAATCTTTATCGAATAATATTGCACACGTGGTAAAAATATTTTGAATATTATCCAACTATATCTATAGTTGAAATATGTGAGCAGCACTGACTCACAGACTGATAAAAAAAATGCAAAATGGTGTTATCGACCTTAATAATAACCTGATTGGTGTCTGGACAAGATTTAAATTTTATTATTATTATTCATTGTTTGAATAAAGTTATGGAAAACTTTAAATAATAATGTTAGTTTAATGACATTATTGTTTTTTTTTCGAGAAAAACTGAAATTTGATTGTGAAAATTTCCATATTGAACAAAGTTTATCTCACATTGAATATAATCCCAATTAATTAAGCTTATCATACAATGTCAAGCCGCATACAATGTATTAAAGATTATTTTGAAATATCTAATATGACATATCCTAAGGTTATATTTTCATTGTGACTTATTTATATCAATCACTCCTGACGATGCAAATGTTATTTGCGAAACCGATTTGAGAGTTATATGGAAATATTACCCATAAGTTAAAGAGATGGGGAGGGGATCACCGGAATGTGACATTGTGTGACAAGTGGCAGAAGAGATCAAAGTGGATAACTTTTTTGGGATTTCATTTATTGAAAACATGGAAATTTGGTATAAGTTCTAATAGAATTTTTGTATTTTTTCCAGAAATCCACATGAAATATTACCTTTTACTATTCGCCGTGTTGGCGGTGGATGGCCAAAAGCAGTCGAATCCCTGCATCGACCACTGTAACTGCAACTTCAAGCTTTACGGCAGATTGCAAGTAATCTCCTGTGACAAGCCTTTGACCCTGAACAGTACTACATTCCAAGACATCGACAAAAGTCTAACAACGGTGATTAGTTTGGATGGAGTTATAATAAACCAAATTCAAGAAGATGTTTTTCGCGATTTTAAGAATCTAGACGATGTTATTATCAGTGGTACTAGAATTGGATCCATAGACGCGAAATCGTTTAATAATATTAAACGATTGAAGTTCGTGGATTGTCGTTTTGAAGATAGTCCAGATTTAGATTCAGAAAAATTGCAAGAGCTTCACTTTGGTAGTAGTTATTTAGACCAAATCCCAGATTTAAGATATTTATTCAAACTAACTTTCCTGAATTTAACTGGGAACTACATTAAAACCATGGAAGTGGAAACTTTTTCTCAATTGTTCTACTTAGAAGAATTACATTTGTCGAATAATGAAATATTCAGACTTCCCGCAACTATTTTTATAAATAATCAACAACTTATTACTCTTAACTTGGACAACAATCCTCTTCAGCATTTTTCTATCAACATTACTGATAATATCGAAATTTTATCTTTCAAAAACTGTAAGTTAGACGGAATCGATGAAAAAACCGCTCATAAATTAACCTCTGTTAACGACCTAACTTTGAGTCACAACAATATTAGAAACCTTTCTAGCCAAACTTTTATACATATGAGAGAACTTTCAATAATCGATCTTTCTTACAATAAATTAACTGAGTTGGATGAAAAAATATTTGCTGAAAATGGAAAACTTATTAGGATCGTCTTAGATGGTAATAATTTCCATACTCTGCCATCCTTTTATTTGAACAATGGACTGACCTTCCAAATTTACACATTTTCATGCAAATACTGTAATCTCTCGACTTTGAGTAGCAGTGTATTCCAAAATATGGAAGATATGATAAATCTTTACTTATCCCACAACAATTTAAAAAATGTTGACTATTTGTTCGAAAAAATCGACAGCCTAAAAGCTTTAGATATTTCACATAACGACATCTCTTATATTTCCCCAGCCGCCTTTAAAAACAACAAAAATTTGGAAGTATTAAATATTGCTGGTAACCCTCTCAAGGTCCTTAACCCGGAAGTATTTGCTGGTAATAGTCTCCTTAGAGATATCGACGCTAGAAATGCTTCTTTAACCAAACTCTGGTCTAACTACAATAAACGCATCAAGTCTCTTAACAAGTTACTTCTGAGCGGCAATGAATTAGGCACTTTGACATCTGATGATTTCGTTATTATGCCAAATTTAGAAGCTATCGAGTTACACAATAATTCATTCGTCTTTGACAAAAAACTTTGTTCAATATTCTATTATTTGGAATTGACAGGAGTGAATCTAATTGACGAAAGCAGTACCATTAATAATGGAGGTGATGGAGCATTTAGAGAAGACATTGATGGATATATTATCGTTAAATGGGATAATATACATAAAGGACTGTGTACTGATCAAATGATTGATTCTGTTCCAATAACTAAAGTTGCTCGTTTCAAACTTAACGACGATAATAACATGTACGAAACATATACTGAAAAATTAGACATTGACGAAGATGACAGTGATGACAGCGATGAAGACGAATACGAAGACTCGTACGATGATGTAGATAATGATAACGATGAAGAAACCTCTACCAGGTTCCCAAAAGAAGGCACCTCTTTAGCAAGAGCAACATACATTCTTTCAGTAACATCAGCATTTGTTTTAAGTGCGTTGGTAGTACTTACTATGGCTGTAACCATAACACTTTGCATTTTACGTAGAAATAATGGATTTGATATGCAGAAAGCGAATTTACCAAGACTTAAGATTCCCTTGTGGCACACAACTCCTGGTCAAAAGAAACACAGTGGATCAGTATATAGACCTCTTTCTGAAGATCTTTCTGGTCCAAAAACCCCAAAATTGAGTCGCTATGACTTCACTTCCACTCCCGTCGTTCATTCCGCTTAACTAAAGCTTTATTTAATGATTTAAATTATATTGGTCTGTCCAACTGTGGTTTAGAAAATAGAACGTGTGTTTTTTTTTTGTTTAATATGTACATACAGGAGATTCCAACTTAAATGGGTTTTCTTATTCCATTAGTATTACTTTTAACAAGATGTACATTCCTCCGCGCAAACTTAACAATTTTTTTTTTTATTTCTGCTTAATGCTGGATCTACTAAGCTTTTTTTGAAAATGATTTACCTTGCTTGGAAAGGTATATATAAAGTGACTTAATTCATATTTAAATATTTAGAATAATTTTCAATCTAAACATACTTAACTAGAACGCAATTAGATTTATAAACATATATTTTTACAGGATTATATTTATTAATGAATCACCCTGTATAATGTGATTGAGCTTATAGTTTAGATTAAGTATATTGAGTTACTTAATAAAAATAAAAGTATCGCCATAATATTTAATTTTTGTCCAGCGTGATTTAATTGTTGTCAATAAATTTTTTATCACAGTATCGAATGTTTTATATTTTAATTACCCCAACCAATTTAATTTTTAATTTAGTCCAAAAACCAAAAAATTAAGCATACTTAAATGCTCTTTAATGGGGAACGACAAAAAAGATGGTAAAACGTATGAATAAAATACCTGATTTTGACAAGAACTGTCTTTTTGGAACGTGAAATATTTGCTCAAGAAAAAATGGCCCCCTGGATAAGATAACTTCAACAGCGATGTTTACATGCATACATCGCATACCAAATTAAATTTCTTATCTCGTTACGTGTTAAATACCTCGTATTGTTTTTGAAGCCCATGTAAACTACAATGGAGTGCAATTTCACACTAGCTAAATTCTATTTACGATTTGTTACTTTTATCGCCATCTATGAAATATATATTCAACTTGTAAATTTCAAGTGAATCAAGGCTGAACATAATTAAAATTTTAAGTACGAAAACAACGTTCAATCTATTTGGATAAATAATAAGTGTGGAAATAGGATGAACATTAACCTTTACACGTCGGAATACTGATAACTTTGTTCTTTCTGTTCCACTTTTATATTTTCAAAAGGAATACAGAGGGCACTACAATTACTAGTACACAAAAAATGACCGGAAGAAAAAGGGTGCTGGATTTATTACAATCTGTTGCTGTAAATTCGTAAGTAGAAAATATTTCCAGTCGTTTATTACAATTATATAATCTTTGTTAATAAAAACAAACTTTTTTTCACCAATGCAATGCCAGATGTGGCTAACCAACCAACGTTAAAAAGTGACTACTGAACCGATGTTACGAAATTAATTTAAATATTTTTAGCTGCAAGTGTCCTGCCCACTCAAATCATGGACACATTCAACTTAGTTCCAATGCAGTACTTTCAAAAGACTATGCTTTTGAAGTAAGATTGTTAATACTTTAAAAAAAAATTTGTGGCTGACTTAATTTTTTTAGATGGCATCGTCTACCATCAGATATGGTGAGGGGGTAACTAAAGAAGTTGGAATGGATATTATAAATTTGGGAGCTAAAAATGTTTGTGTTATGACAGATCCGTATCTGTCAAATTTATATCCCGTCAAAACCACTCTAGATTCTCTCACTAAAAACAAAGTTAATTTCGAATTATATGATCAAACTAGAGTAGAGCCTACTGAGAAAAGGTAATTAATGTGATCGATTTAATTGAAAAACGTTCTTTGAAAAAATCGTTTCAGTATGATGGATGCTATAAATTTTGTAAGAGGAAAAATGTTTGATGCTTTCATAGCAGTTGGTGGTGGTTCTACTATAGACACCTGTAAAGCAGCAAACTTATATTCCTGCGACACTGAAGCTGAATTCTTAGATTATGTCAATGCCCCTATTGGAAAAGGAAAACCTATCAACAAACAACTAAAGCCTCTAATAGCAAGTACGTTATTCCACAAGAGTATAATACTGTAGATGTAAGTTTTTATTTTTCAGTTCCCACAACTGCTGGAACGGGAAGTGAGACAACCGGTATAGCAATCTTCGACTATGAACCTCTTCGAGCCAAAACTGGAATCTCTCACAGATCTCTAAGACCAACAATAGGTATCATAGACCCCTTACATACTTTAACATTACCAGAAAGAGTTACTGCATATGCAGGTTTTGATGTATTTTGCCATGCCTTGGAGTCATTCACTGCTATACCTTACAACGAAAGATCACCTTGTCCGCAAAATCCAAAAGACAGACCTACCTACAATGGAAGTAACCCAGTCTCCGATGTTTGGGCTAGGTTTGCATTGAATATACTTCGAAATTTTTTTGAAAGGTACCTTTTTTATATGTTACTCATCATTAGGTTTTATCTTGAAAATGTTTATTGTAGGGCCGTATACCGTCAAGACGATTTGGAAGCAAGGTCACAAATGATTTTGGCTTCCACAATGGCCGGTGTTGGTTTTGGTAATGCTGGTGTACATTTACCTCATGGTTTGTCTTACCCAATATCAGGGAATGTTAAAAACTTTATACCAAACGACTATGAGTAAGAAACATTACTAATTTTTTGTCATAAAATCTAATATTTACATAATATAATGCATCATTTTAACATCAATAACTTTAGTGTAGATTAAAGCATTAAATTTAATATACCCAGCACTTATCATAAACGAACAAAACATAATTCACCGTATAATTGGTGTTATTACAATAAACAGAAAGTGACAAATACTATTAAAAGTATATTTCCTAAAAAAACTGACGATACGATACTGAAACTTTATCTTTGTTGTTTTCATTTTAAAAGCATCGTTTATTATGTCAATATTGCTTGAATATACAACAAATGTGTTTTTGTTAATCTGTTCATATTCTATGAACTTGATACTTTCAAGTAATATAGCTGTCTATTATATCTCAAATTATACAAAAGTATAGACAGGTATTATAAATATTTCAGAAATGATAGGTATTAGAGACACTTACCTATGAGTCGGGGCTAGCTCATTTACCATTCACCATATCCAGAAACTACCTGCAAATAAAAAAACAAAATGTCTGATGTCTCAAGTTTTCATATTTCAAATAATGGAGCTTATTCGCTGTTAATTATAACCAAAATACTAACTGGCAAAAACGTTTTCAATATTAAAAGCTTGACCGACGCTATAAATGTTATAGCAGTCTATTAAGTGTAAATTGTTGACATCCTACTATCTCAAATTATACAAGTATGGACAGGTATTATAAATATTTCAGAAATAGAGTCGCTTACCTATGGGCCGGGGCTAGCTCAGTCACCATTCACCATATCCAGAAACTAGCTGCAAATAAACAAACAAAATGTCTCAAGTTTTGATATTTCAAATAATGGAACTTATACACTGTAAATTACTACCGAAATACTCACTTACAAAAACTAATTTTCGATATAAAAAACTCTACCGACGCTATGAATGTTATAATTTTTTTCAAAAGTGAGCTGTGACCAGCTCAGGATGCCAACTTATTGTTCTAGAAATTTGACCATTGGCTGTTAATTTATTTTTCAATTTTAAATAGTGTGCTGTGGACAAGACGCCAACTCAATTTAATGCCGATCAGTGACAGCAGTAACTAAATGTATTTTTTAATATTGAAATTTAGTAAATCACGTAAAATGTTTAAACTGATTCCTATTCAACATTTCAACAAAATCATAAACATTTTTTATAACCAAAAGAGCTCAGAGTTGTTATATATGCAACCAGTTTTACACATTGTACGAAAAGTTTAAGTATGCAACTATAAATACAGTTATTAAACCATGAATTATTGATTTTTAGCAAAGATCATGCTATAATTCCACATGGACTATCCGTAGTAATAACAGCTCCTGCAGTATTTGAATTTACATCGTCAGCTTGTCCTGAAAAGCATCTGGAAGCCGCGGAAATACTTGGAACCGATATTAGAAACGCAAAAAAGGCAGATGCAGGAGCTATATTGTCAGATACGGTTAGAAGGTATATGCAAACCATGAAAATTGAGAACGGTTTGTACGGCTTGGGATATGTTAAGGAAGAAATTCCTCAATTGGTGAAAGGGGTGCTACCACAGGTAAACTGTAGTTTCCTATTTTGTATTTATTACCTAACTATTATTTATTTATTTGGAATATAGCGTAATGAAGTGTATAAATCTATTTTTCAGAAACGAATCACTAATATGGCGCCGAAAGAACAATCAGAAGAAGATTTGACGAGAATTCTGGAGAATTCAATGACTGTATATTAAAATCAATATATTTATGAATATGTTTTTTCTTCGAGTACCTGATTTGATAAACCTTAGGAGAAGTTTCTGAACCGTTGGGGGTTTGGTTAATTGGTTCGACAGCACCAGTTAGAAGATTCTTCGACACCAGTAGCCCCCATCAGGTTCCTTCTTTGGACGCTCTAGTCGTATATCTTCAATCCAATGAGACAAGTACTTCATATTCGAAGATTATGTGTAAAGCTGTTTCCTCTTCTTCTAAATTTGTTCCTCCCTATATATGCTTCTGCTGAACTCAACTCTTCTGGCCAGAAGTATGCAAATAAAACTACACTTTGAAAAATCAAATTTACTGAGTATTCAATAAACTGTTTTAATACTTCACAATATCTACAATAAACTGACTATAATTACAGAAAATTACGTACATCAAAAGCCATATTTTTCCAGTAGCATGTTTGTGCACTGATACTAGCGATAATACTGTAAAACAAAAATAACCAGACTTGCTACATTCTAAAATAACTTTTCGAAAAGGTAAATTCGTATTCAATGATTTGTTCAATTTTGGGCACCACTGCTCAAACTTTGGTAGGTATAGCACAAAGGAAACTGGCACATTAGTGTACAAACAAGTTTTTTCCAAACAAGCCGATATCGAAAAATAAAATTTTGAGAACAGCCGATAAATATCAGTTGAGTTTTGAAAACTGCGGGCAAATCGAAGGTTGAAATCATCCATGGCTGTTCTTAAACACTGTTCATAAAAACGTCAGCTGATTATAAATAATGTTAATAACAGCACTTAAATCTAAAATAAATAAAAGTGGAAATTGAGTTTATCGAAGACTGATTACAAAAAATAACAATAAAAGTACGTTTAAAATCAGGTCATAAATGTAGGAACGGTATAATTAGTAACAGCTAAAGATAAAGAGGAAATATAAACTATACATACAAAAAAAAAACTTACGATCTAAAAATAAAGGTACAGTAGAAGTTTTTTTAAAAACAGAATGTTAAAGAACAGCTCTACAGCAATGGTTATCAGCCGGGTCCAACTGTTTATAACAAAAGCATTCTTCATGCAAAAAAATGTACAAAAGTACCACCGGAACAAAGATGGAATGAATATAAATCACAAGAAAACAGAAACAGCTATTTATTTAAGCTATAATAGCATCCAAAAGAAAAAAATATGCGGAATAATGAATACCAGTAAATATTTAATGATATCAGCATAGCGGAAGAGGTTAATATCAGCTAACAATGATAAATTCTAGTTGAGAATCATCCTACAGTTTGTCCATATTCTAATTAATATCAGTGATTAGTAGGCTGTAAAATGATTAATTCATTGATAATCCAGAGGCACTAGAACCACTAAAATATCAAATAATATTCCGTTATTAATTTATCAACAGCATTATTCAATTAAGAACAGCCAAAAATGCCTTTTTTTTATATAAACCTTCCAAACTAAGATGAAGATATCATTATAAAAATATTTCAAGATTTCTATTTTTAAAAATAGCTAAAGAAACAGCGTATTATATATATAATGTATACACTGTTTTTCTTTTTTGTACACAGGATGGACGTTTCAAATGGAAATTGGATCTTTGAAGCAAAAAAAGATGCAAAGCCATTTGAAATGGACATCTTGTATTTATATATCCATAGATTTCTTTGGTTTCTATAACATTTAACACACTTCTTCGTTAGGAAAAATATTTTCTACACAACTATACACAAACATGCTGTCACAATAAAAACGTGTACGAGTAGTTTGGGAAAAAATAGGAAGAGAACGGTAGACTCAATAATTTAGAAAGAATATATACAAAGTATAAAAACAATTTTATCAGATAAAATATTAAATTATGGCAGACCAAATTAACGCTAAAAAATTATACTTACAGGGTGGTCTACGAAATAACGAATATCACCGCGAAAATTAGTAATTTAGTTGATTTAATTTGAATCGACACCCTGTACAATATGAAATGTATGGCGTATGGTAATCAACACAGAGGTTAAGAGAGGAAAATAGAAAACAAAACGCGTAGCATAGAAAACCTCCATTTTTCTAATTTCGCACGATTCGGTTTTCTGTCTCCTCCCTGTACATAATTATAAAGAAATATACAAATATTTACAAATTAAATTAAATAGAGTTTACAATATTAATTCTTGGTATCATTTGGTAAAGGGGTTTTAGGCATTTTATATTTTTAAAATGCATTTTTTTTTTCAAACATTCAGGAATTCCATACATCGAGATTATAATCATCTATATATTTTTTTTATTTTTAATATTTATTCAATGAAGACACGCCAGCACAAAAAAACAGAATACACTAATGTAATTGTGTTCTATGGGAAACTTCTGTTATCGGGACACCCGGTACAGGTCGGAAAATATCCGATAGCAATTAAAATAGAAGAAAAATTTATTTAGCATCACAGGTGTCTAAATTGGGCGGAACTTTATATATTTTTTTTTATATTTGACGATTTCAAATACAGACAAAAAATTCCTATTACTATTTATTCAGTACAGAGTCGAAGAATAAATAGCTACCTCAAGACCTTTACACACTTACCGGAAGCGATCAGTCACCGGATAACGGATTGTGAAGTGAACAGATGTCATACTTGACAGATAACCTGTATTTGTTACTATTTTCGCGATCCAAGTCTAAGAAAAATATCGTACAGTGTATTAATGAATGATTTTGCTGGAGGCCGTAATCAGCAAATTTGGCAGACAAGCCTGAGGAGAGGATCTGTCAAGTGTCAAATGTTTAACACATTGAAAAAGGAGCAGGAGTCAGTAACTTCGGTAAGCCAGCCGGAGTTAATAGCTAAAGTAAAGTATCAATTGAAATTGTTGTTATTTGTGGTATTTCCAAATAAATTTTGTCGTATTCAAAAACGTTGAGTTGTGCAATGAGTAAAGAATCATTTTTTTGCTGCTGATATAATACTTGGTTAAATTATTGGCAACGCCACCCTGTGTCTTCGCTTACCTCAATTAAAATGCCACATTTTTCCCTATTCTAATCCTTTTAACAATCAACATTTTAGGGAAAATATTTTTCTCCGAAACGACAATCAATATAGAATATTCCTCTCGCTCTAGAGCATTTACATCAAAAATATATTTAATTTTTCATATCGATTATATAGGTATATTAGTCTGGCAGCATGTGAACAAAGCTTATAGGGAACATTCCTGTTCTGTCCGGTTCATTTTCCACCATTCCCTCCATCCAGTTATCATCGTCAGTGTGTTCGTTGATGACTATGATGATTTCTCCTTCTTGAAAGGAAAGTTCGTCGTCGTTATCGGCTGCACAGTCGTACAACGCCTTACATCGGCGCAATCCGATGTTGCCGTTTGAAGCGTAGGAAAGCCTACCACTCGGTATAGACCGCGGGGAGCACAACGAGCTCGTGGAAATTGGACTAGACGATATTCTATGTGGAGGCGAATCTGAAGCCTAGAAAATATTAATTGGTTTTTGCACTCACATTTTTCTGAGATTATTAAAGCGGATGAAGAGTATGCGAAATTCAAACATCGAATTTTAGTACACAAAGGTTTTTATCAAAAACATTTAAAAACGGAAACGAAATTAAAATACAATTGATGATTTTACATAACTCCTGGGAAAGCGTGGTGGTTGCCTATTTAACATGGAGGTATGTAAAATCTTCAATTCTGCATTCGTTTAGTTGTATTAGCGAAATAATAAAAACATTTAAAGCAAAAAATTAAAACAGATTTTAACCGCAATGACACAAAATGCATTTTTACCAGACTAGATACATCGTTATCTTCAGTAACACTATCCACACGACACTTCCGTTTCTGCAAACCATACAGGCACAAGATACAATAAAGTGATTATCAAAATGAGAATCTGATGAAAATGAAAAATGGTAAACCGGATACACAAACCATATGTGTTTATAATGTGTCAAATGTCAGTTATTCTATTAATCTATATCTATTTTATTAGTTCCATGGAATAATTGTGTAGTTTTGTGGTTCTAATAAGACACATGACAGCTGTCATCAAAAAATCAAGAGATTTGAAGGCCGTTTCAATGTTTATGATTTATATCTCATTTCAATATCACTGTTAACAGTTAGTAATATATAAAAATAATAATAATATAAATAAATAAAAAAAGGATGCACTAAAACGTGCTTACGTGCAAAAATTTTGAATAAAAATTTACAATAATGATATTTTAGGTATTCTTTCATATCTACAACAGTAGGAAGATGATAAAAGTGGTAAATTATCAAGTAATTTGTACTTACTCTTCTTGGCGGTGGTATGGGGTTATGCAGCATCGTAGACATATCAATATCGATCGAAGATATACTTTCGGTAGATCTCCCATTCGATAATCTACACGAAGAAGGATTAGGCGCAGGCGGAGGAGGATTCTGAGGCCTTCGTACCGAACCGTATTTATCAGAATTTTTACAATCTGTCATGACTAGTTTGGTTCCTAAAATAAATTAATTAAAAAAATATTTTATATAATAATATCAAGTAAAAACTTACCTATGGGTATCACAGACCTACCAGAACTGCTATCACTACTTGGCGATCGTTTGTGAGTATGACTTAGTGTATTGTAACCAGGAGCAATGGGATCTGATGGCGTTCTACTATGGCTACTGGGTAACGTACCATACTGGATAGTGGGTGGCGGAAGAGGTGCCGCTCTTTTCTTCAAATGAACCATAGCTGCTATAATTACCATGTGAATATAAATCGTTTTTACAGGGTTTGCGAGAATATAAAATTATTCAAACAATAAACACTGTCAAAAAATGATAAATGATGATCATAAAAAACATTCCAGTTAATAACATTTAGTTTTACGTAAGAATGTGTGAAGTTGTTCAAGCAAGGATGATATTTGGCAACCATATTCATTTTTATTTGCGGTCGTTTGAAGCTAAATTAAAAACGATTTGATTGTTGTACTCGAATAGAAAGCAGAGTAAATTATTTTTAAAATGACAGTTTGCAGTAAGAAAACGTTCGAAATAAAATGCTCCTGTACGATAAAATGATCAGTATATTACATAATATTCGATATAGAAAGAATGTACAGTAAAAAACGATTCTCGTTCGGTTGAAAATCATCCTTGCTCGGTAAAACTTGGAATATTAGTTGCGCTCTTATTTAAAACTAGACAGACTTAACTCAATGAACCACTGAAATCGAGTTAAATTATGCATGCCAAAAAAGGAGAATGTTACGCATAATTTATTCTGCAATCGTGTTTTAAATATAGAGCGTTTTATTCCTGATCATAAAGAAAAATGAGGAAAGTTTGTGGTTATATGGAATGATGAAATGCGTTAATTGTGAATAAAATGAATGCAAAAATGTATATTAAACGTTATAGAGACCTTTCACAAAAAAATTAACAAATTAATATCGGTTTTTATGAAAATATAGATGGAGATGATGTTGGAAAGCTATGGTGTACATTAATTAATTTTTCGAAAAAAAGCCACCACCAAAAATAAAATAACAGATGCCCCGTCCCTTACCTTGTTGCAAAAAGCCTCTTCTTTACATAAATTACCACAAAAATAAAAAACACAGTACAACACATAACTATATATGTATATAAAACACCCAGATACAATTTTTTTTTCTAAATCTTCATCTAATTTAGGAATTTCGGGAATATTTAAATAAAAAGTGCGTTAAATACAGATCAGTAAAAGGTTAACGGAAAAGTCGGTAATGCAGGTTTCATAATTACCAATAAATGTCGCCAGCAATATTCATACATTATAACGCGTGTTGTCTGTAAAAAGTGAAATTAGCACTTTTTTTTATCAAATTAACGTTGTATATAGTGGGTGTTTTGTTTTTTTCGAGCTGTTGCATGCTTTTTATTGTTTTACCTGTTTTTTTAGACTGTATAGAGGGGGGATGAGGCATTTGTCTGTTAATAATATTAGAACTAGATCCTAGCTGTAAACTATCACAAGTTGATGATCGTGAACGTAAAATTATAGGAGAATCCCCACCTGTATAACTCGGAGGTCTCGAACGGTTTTTCTTCTCAGGAGTCAACGACCCATTCTGAAAAAAAATAGTACTTGAATATTAAAACACTGGTAATTGTATACTTAGCGAACAATAATAAAAAAAAATTCCTTACTCTATCCTCAATGATAGTCTCGTCGTCCGAAAAATCAGTAGATCCATCGTCGTGTAGCAAGTTCCAATCGATATTTATATTGTCGAAGTAATTTTTCAATCTATTAGCGGCGTTTTGAAGCTAAAAGAAGTTTTTTTAGTACTACTACTATTTAAGGACTGAAAATTATTGGATATTTACCAATTCTTGACAAGAATTATTTCCCATATCTTGAGCAATGTCCATAGCGGTTTTATTGTGAGAGTTTCTGAGTGACGTATCGGCACCACTCCTTAACAATAATTTCATACATTCAACTTTGTCGTGCAAAGCGCAAAGATGCAGCGCCGTATTCGATCCGCTCATTTCCGGGATAACTGGAGGATTTGTGAATTTGTCTATGCAAGAATTCGACATATTTTGTATAAGGAAATCGACTATGTGAAGAGTACGACCTGATTCGTTCAATATGGCTCTGTGTAAAGCTGTTTCACCGATTTTCTACAAAAATTGATACAATTAAAACATTTTTCATATTATAGACGTTTTAACTCACTGAAGATGGCAACGGCGCTCCGAAATCTACGTTTTCAGCGAAAGTTTGTAGTAACCTCTGCAAATCACCTCTATTAACGGCTTCTTCCAGTTCGAACAATTTTTCCCTCTCGGATTCGCAATGTCTTGTGGTGAATCTCTTTTCAACGTATTTCGCTCTGATAAAATTAAGTCTTTCCTCCCTGAAACAAACCAAAACACAAAACCCGTCAAGTTTTACCCTAAAAATCCAATTTTTCTACTCACATCGAACTGGATGGTTCCAATTTTTCATTGGGCGATAGTTGATCCTCCATAATGTCATTAAAAAGATGATTTGTCATGAACCTGGCAAGAACTAACTGACTAGTACCAACATTATCTAAAGTTAATGATTGTATTCGACTAATGTGAACTCCCAAGTCTCTGTGAATTCCAGAGCATTCAATGCATACTATTATTCCAAAATTTGTCGACAACCACGTTGCATCTTGAAGAAATAAATCAAAAAAATAACAATTTGTAAATAAATTTTACTGCTACTCACCATTTTGAGAGTTGCAGTCACAGCATCTATCGTTTCCTGGTATTTTTTGAATGTATTTTATAATAGCCTGTTGGAGTTCCATAAAACTATGATTAACTTTATCACTACCAGTCTTAGAGCTATCGTCAAACGCTTTCATTAGAGCCATTTCTTTGCAGTTTACCAATACAGACATCCACGCCCTTTGATCCGACTCATCATCGGCTTGAAAATGGTAAGTCCTATTATCTAAAATCATTAAAATTTCATTTACAATGCTCAAATAATATCGCGAATTACTTACAAGAAATCAAGTCGAAGCCTCGTTTATCATCAGGGACAATTTTAATCTGACAGGTGAGTAAATTCACTTTCGTTGGCGGTTTACTTTCGTCAGCATGACAAATTTCCAAATATCCTTCAGCTTGTACTCTACACTTTCTTTTCTGCCAGACTCGTCTCATTTTTCCTTCCGATTTTTTAAGCAGATACCCTGTTCTTGTTACTCCGTGGTGTTTATCACCCTGTAGTTGATGCAAGGAATACCCCGCAGCTCCTTTATCCGCCTGAGAACCAGCCTAAAACAAAACAAATGTTTACAAATAATTTTCTAGTGACATAAAGAATCTTCTTACTTCTTTTTCGATATAAGGAGTTGACTTTATCAAATTTTTTAAATCACATAAGTTTCTTTTTTCTTCGTCTTGACCTTGTCTAATTTTTTGCAGCTTTATACTTAAATCTGCTACATAATTACCGAAATGTTCTATTGTTTTCAGCCCATCTTGGAAATAACTATAAAAACACAGAAATAAGGCAAATGTCTTTATATACAGGGTATTTTCAAATGATATAAGGATTGAAGTATCTAAATGCAAACGTTGTGATTTGAAAGCACCCTGTATATATACATGTTGATTTTAAACTTACTTGGTTTGAGCATGGTAATATTCCACAAGACTTTGAAGTAGATCGATACCCTTTTTCGTTTTGATTTCATTATATTTTATTAAATACTAAAAACAAAAAAATAAAGTATAAAGACTTGTCTAAAAAAATACATGAAAACTTACTTCACACATTTGTAACTGAAACAAACGCCTTTCTTTTTCCATCTCGTCTGCAATTTCTGGAGCCGTAACTTCTGACCTAATCAGTCCAGCATCTTTGGCTTGTTGTTTCTTTTCCTTTTCAATTTTCGCGTATTTATTTTCATAATCTTTCCATGCTTTATCGAAAGGTCTTTTTAAATCACCTTTAACACCCCTTAGATCGCCTTTCAAAAGACTGTCTAAAGGAAACATGACGATGTTGTTTAAATTTTGCATGAGGGTCTTCATTAAAGCCGACAGTTCTTGAGTTACCACAGCGAACTTGAGAAAAGCGTTGCCGATTATTATTTCTTCGTGTTCTTTCAAAGTAGCATTCTGTCCGATTTTTTCCAAGGCTTTCACTAAATACGATTCGTTATCCACATGACCTGCAACAAGTATGCATACTCTGTATTGTATGTTGCCTATACCTTATATTTACGTCAAATGGTTTCATTAAAATTAATTCATCGGCCATCCTTGAACGCTCAATGTTGTTTATATTTTTACTCACGTAACAAGCAATTGCAATTTGTTCAAGTGATCAGTAGCGCAGATATCTTTTAGAGGGGATGGCGAACAGAATTTAAAATTCTAAATTTACCATGACAAACCAAAAACTTGAATATTTGAATATCTTGAAAACTATTTTCATGACGAATACGAAATGTGGCAAAATAGGTTTAAAGTTTATTAAATTTTGGATACAACGATTTCAATGATACCACACTTATCATGGTTGTACCGCAAGCTCCTGTAGATATAAATATGATCATTTCTCCTGATGATGAGAATAACAAATATTTATAGTTTTTTAATTTGTTATGCTTGAATTTTGAATTTATCAACTTTGGAAAAAAAATGTTGCTAAAAATGTTAAAATTATCCTCAGAGGTATATTTACGTAAATGTTGACCACAATAAACAAATAACAACATATTTTTTGCATATATTTTTTTATCATTTTTACCTTGAAAATGCCACTTTATTTTTATAAATAAATAATAGATAAGAGGAACAAAAGGTTGGGAGCTTTTTTTCACTTGTGCCTGTGGACTGGCTTCTACTTTCTTTTATACAGGGCGTCCCAATCTCGGGCGATGATTATTAAAAATTACCAAGCTTATTTTTAGTACGTTATAACTTCATTTTTGGTAGTAGAATATAAAAAAGCATTAGTTGTTATCTCAATTACATGAACGGAAGTTGAAAATCGTTAATCGATGTTTCAGTCCATCAGATGTAACAACAGGGTCGAACTCGATGAAAATATAAGCAAAAAGTGAACAAAATTAAATAGAGTAAATTTAATAAATTAATTTTTGTAGGTATAAGCGAAAATACTTGATCTACGTCTTTGGTAGAGGCATGCTGAGAAATTCGACACATCATGCAGTCGTAAAATCATATAACGACCTCGAAATTATTTTTCTCGAAAAAGCAATAATAAAAAGAAACCTTTTAGAAACCCTGCTGCCTCTTTGCATTTGTTTTGCGTATAATATACGAGTAATTTACTTACAATTTCCTGAAGTGTGTATGGCCTTTATAGCCTTCTTCATTTTTGTCAGCCCATCTCGATCGTAATCCAAAGTCTGGAAATGAAAAAAATATTTAGATCGATATATAAAGGATGTCCCTCTAGAAAGTAAAATAAGTGAAAAGGAAAAAAAAATAAAAAGAGACAGGATCAAGAAGAAGGAACAAAGTAATAACTAGTGCTTTTGTCCCATTGGCTCCAAATTGTAAAATCTTTATTTTCTATAGATGAACAACCTTGGAAATCATCACCAACCTTTCGAATTTTTGAGCACATGTGAAACGATTCCGAACAAATTTTATGGAAAACTTTTCAACTATTAACTCATATTTTTTGTAAATTCTCCAGCAGGTTGATATATTCTTGTAAAAGCAAAATTGCATGACTGGTCTGGGTAGTTGACTATTAAAAAGCCTGCTAACTGGATTCGTTGTGAAGTGGGATGATGAAATGACTCAACAAGAGTCGAGATTTCATTGAAAACAAAAACGTGTTACTTTCTTTGGTGGATTTTAATATTTCTTACATAAATTATATATATAGTACGAAAAAATTATTGTTATATTTAGTGAAAAAATGATTTTTAAAATTTGGTAACCCCAGGTATAAAATCAGACAGGATACCGCACCCAATTCACTAAATATAAATAATAATTCTTGTTCTTCAGGAGTACTTTCTAAATCAATATAATTGAAAAATGTGGTACTGATTTCGGACAAGTTCGTAGAAAGTTTATACAAAATTATTACACCTATCGCGTTAAACCGATATATAGAGTGTCCTAGGAATTCGTATTAAACACTTTACAATTTTGGAGACCTGTAGTTCGTTAACGAAGAGAATAAGGCAAAGTCTGTCATTTCTCAAGATTTTCTGGAACCCCTGTACTATGTATGTTTAAAAATTTGCAAAACTGTTTTTAACGCTTATTTATGTGACCTAGAAACCGGTATGTATTCAACGGTTTAAAATATTACTGAATTCAAAACTGTGTATTCTACTCACTTCCTAATTATATTATAACAATTATTACGAAAGACATATGGTAAGCATTAGTTGCACAAACTTTGCTGACATTGTTTTTTTTTCAATAATTAAATATAAAAAATCAACTTATCTCTTGCGATCCACAAAACATAACAAAAAATTTGAGCACATACACCTATATATTGTTTAAAAATAATTATTTTGTATTAGAAAAAAATCTTTGAACAGATTGATAGACTGGATTTGGTTATCTTATCAAATTATTCCTATCATGGAAAAAAATCATTTACTTTAGTTACCACCAGAACATAGCAACAATATATTATAAATATTTAAGTGAATTTTTCAAAACTGAGCGATATTTTACAAAATTTGTTTAAATTAAACATAATGTTATTTGCGTTTATTTAGCCTATTCTACAGTGTGCTAGTTACTTTTTGAACATTATTCTATTTTAAATATTCAAGGATTGCTTGCTCTGAAATAACAGCCTGCGTCAAGTTTGCTCCTCTATCTCGTAAAATAACTGTTAGGGGTGAGTGAGAAAGATATTATTGTGAACTTGACTAATATTTCCAGCAGTTTATATCTTTGAATCAGACACCCGGTACAGTATAGTGGAAAGTTTAGAGGCAGATGAATAAAACACAATTTTTTATAAAATGAAGTTACACAATTATGCAACCTACATAAATGTTAAATGAATTATTATGTGACTGTGGGTAGATATGTGTAAATTTAATTTCCCAAGAATCTGCATTTCAATAATAAATACATATTGTGGAAAAGGAAAAGCATCCCATGTTCAATAAAATTTTCTACTATCAACCCACTCTCTTGTCTAAATTTATAAATACGAGTAGTAGCATTATATGAAAAATTAATCTTATCGTAGAATGCAGCAAACTAATCCTCATTTTATCAATTCTGTCAACTTCCCGGCGACATATTATATTGGTATTTATAGTGGATATATATAAAATAAATTTAAAAAATACCTACCGAAATTCTGCGGTTGGGTGACTTCTAATTCACAGAATCACGGATAAAGACATGGCAAATTTATTCTACAAAACTAAAACTCATTATTATTGCCTAAAACAGAATAGTAGAAGTATGTTTCCGGTAGAATCAGACCCGTGAAATTGTCATCCGGAGAAATATCCACCATTTTAAATACAGTTATTTTAAGGCCGTAGGTACATTGAATTGAGGCAGTCAGGTAAAAAGCGGAACACATGATTATGAACCAATCAGTGTTGCCAATTCGAAAGTAAAATAGGATAAAGTAACCTTAAACAATTTAAAAGATATTTTACAAAAAATGCATGGTATTCACAAAGAGCAAGTTTCTAGTCTTAATAATACCAATTAGTAGATATCAAAGCAACAAACTAAAAAAGTTAATTTCTGATTACATCTCCTGCCTCCTATCATTGGCAACATTGTGGTAGGATAACAGGCATCGACGGGCTGATGTAAAATATGTTTTTGGAACAATAAAGATTCAATTCTACAAGACTTATAACTTTTTGAATGAAATTTACCGTAGGTCGACCCCTCTCATGAAATAAAAGAGCTGTCAGTATCACATCAAAGATTTTAGAACAAAATACTTCAAGTAGGCAACCGCCGGTGTATCAAGCAGCTGTCATTGAGTTCACTAACTTTCATATATCATCGAACATATAAATTGTTAGTGGGATTTGCTTAATTACAATCATTTGTTGCATATAATTTGATAATAAACTGATAAAGTAGATGCAAATCGATTGCCTTTGACTTCAATTAACAAACCAGTTCCTTCAAGTCTTAGTCATTTACACACAAAACTTTAAAATAGAAATAAATTAGGATGTAATTGTATGGAAAATCGTCATCTAGATTCCTGGCCTTGCATATTTGGTGCAAAGATGGACGAACCAAGATAAATTGATTAGCTGATGGAAAAAAATAATATAAATTTCATATAACTTTCCATCTTTACTTCCTACATAAAATATATTGGGCACAACAAAACTAGTCTAATGTGCAAAGATTATTAATGTTTATATTTAAGTAAGTCTGATGATAATTATCTATTGTTTTCTTAATATGTGTAATTTCTCTTTATCTGTTTTGTAACACATTTTGTATGGGTGTTGTTGTTTTGAGAACATGTTAATATGTTTTAAAATACGTAAGAACAAATAGATGTAGAAAATTTGACCAAATTTCCTAAAATATAAAATTCTATAGACTGGTCTAAGTGTTAGGTATAACTTATTATTTTTAGAAATCCTGGACTATTTACCATAGTCATACTTTTTCGCAAGACATTGAAATAATTTTTGTAAGACAAGATTCTGAAATAGACTCCTGCAGGTGGGCTCATTATATGAACTTTTATCACTTCCTGATGGAAGTCGGCAATCTGACATCCTGTGATAAAACCACCGAATTCCCAAATCTAAAAATATTTCAATGCTGATATATGTAAACAAATTGAGACTGGAAATGTTGCCAAAAGTGTGCCAGACTGCAAAAATATACAATTTTTAAATAAACGAAAACTACTTCGAAAAGGGAGAGTATATTGATTATGAATTTAGTTACCTCTTCCAATGTTGTAATGGTGTTCCTACACTGCTGCATTCTGGAGACGAAAGTAGAGGTAATGGGTGAATTATAATCATCTCGGGTCTCTTCAACAAAATCAGGAACTGTGATCAAGCTGGGCAATGTGGGCATCATCACAAATTACGTCAAATTAGCATCAGTTTTACACGGAAAAGCTCCTATGAGCCTTCAACAACACTAAATTCACATTCACCATAACTTTAATATAGTCAAAAATTAAATGAAATCATAATGTCTGCCTTATTCAATTAAAATATAACTTTTATTGATGAACTGCATTGTATTGTTTCTGCAAATCCCGAGATTGTTGATCACTTTTATTACATTGGTCACTAATGCCAACTCTCTTATGCGAAACCTACAGAAAATAAAGCAAACCTAGTGCATTTCTTGTCCCGATCAAATGACGTTGAAGTATTCACTTATTTTCAGTTGGCTATTTGATACGTCCTCCTTTTAACCATGCTTAGACAACACACATTACATCACGTCAAAAATATCAAAATAAGGATGATTTTGACAGATGGAAAATGTGATTTTACTAAAATGTTGGATGTTGTCAAGGGTGCGGTTTAAATAACTTTATATTATTACTTATTTTAATTGATTGGAATTTTTTAGATGTAAGTAAAATATGGAACAGATTATTTGATCACAAAGCATTTCTAAACGGAGAAATATCTTTTATGTTACGGGAATTCGAGGTAATAGAATTTTAAGGTTAGGATTTATTATTTTCATCAGACATATAAAACATTTTAGCAAAAAAGAAAGGAGAAAGAAGTTGACAATTTATTCCGAACTATTGAAGATATTACTGATATTAAGGACACTGAAATTGATCGTTTCAAACAAGCTGGAGATCAGGTAGACAAACTCAATGATAACTTGGAGAAAGCTATAGACATTTGCAATAAAATCTCTGATTTAGAAGAGAAATATAAACAGGTACAATATTGTTAATTATAGTTTTGACGCTGTAATATGTTTTTTTTATATATATTTAGGATACAACACTTGAAGATTCACGAGATAAGAGAAAAATCGTTTGGGACAATTTTATGGATGGTATAACATCAAAATATTCTGAAATAAATAATAATTTTGAATCTAAAGAAGAAGAGCTAAAAAAGTTTTATGAAGAGATAGAAAGTAAGCTTTTCATATAAATTTTCACAATGTCGAAGAATAATACAGCTCCCATAGTAAATCCCTTGTTGTACGTAAATCCATCCAAAAAACTTAGAACCTATATTAGTAAAATAAAAGATGTTGATGATCCACCAATAGGAATAAGTTCAATCGTATTTAAGAACAAGTCTAAACCCACAAAGAGACCATCCCCTAAAATCCACCATTTGATTACTGAAGAAGATGAAAAATATATTAAGTCAGTCAGTATAGGTTGTACGAAAAATATTCCTGAAGATTTACCGTCAACTAAAGAATCTACCAGTAAAGATAAATTGCTGAGTTTAGAGGACTTGCATTGGTTGTATAACTACCTTCAAAAGCAAAACAAAGACAACACTGATAAAGTGTATCTTCATGAATTATTAGAAGGTTCCGACATTATACTACCTAAAAATGAAGAAATACCTAGAAATGAAGAATTAGAAAAAAGATGTATTCGATTAAAAGCAGAACAAGACAATCAGGAATATTTTAAGATGACAAAAAATGTAGACAGCAAGAGAAATATGCACCCTGAAGACACTATTGGCTATCAATGTAAGTATTTTAAATTTTTAGTATTTTGAACTGTGAATTTACACTTTTTTAATATTACAGGTGTAAATTCACAGATAGAATGCATTGAAGATGATACTGTTGTTACTGGGGGTCCTTTAGAGAGGATTACTTGTCAAAAGTGTTTGATAATGGTATTATTTTTCTAATAAATATTTTTCTGTATTGCCCAACTGTCTATGGGTGATTTTTGAAAAGTTATTCTTCATCTTAAATAAAAAACTCATCTATGTTTGAAATAATAACATTTGAATTTATAATATTTAACAATTTTGCTTACGTCTTTCCTATTTCTTTGTTTCAGTGAAGCAGATGAATCGGCACATGGTGGCTATCTTTCAATTCATCATGTCTGTAGCAGCAGGTTTTGCATTTGGTTTCCTAGGTTTGGAACTTCTGACAGGAAATCTAGATTTTGGATTCAGACTCCTGATGGGCATCATTTGCGCATTAACCATAGCTCTAGCTGAACTGTATTTCTTAGCTAAAAAGTTGAACGAAGATTTACAATTTGAGACCAACGCAGAAAAACACAACAAGAAAGGGATAAAGTTAGATTAGATAGCTAAATTTATGAATTTTAAATTGTTCTGAATGTAAGATTTTATTCAGAAATGTTTCTTACATTCAATTGAGTTGATTAAACATTGCTAGAGCATAAAGTTTTCTTTTTAAGAATAGTAGCGACTATTTTTTAAATTATATGAATAATATATATTATAATTAGCAGATGGTGAAGGCACAGTTAGTAACCAAATGGTCTTTAGTCGTTTATTTTCATTTCTTATTATATATTTATACATTTTTGCCAATATGCTTGTTGGGTGTGACTTTAGTATGTGCAAACCTTTAGATCTACTTCATACACCATAAAATTTAGTATCACTTTCTATTATGAACTGTTTTAAATTATAATTTCACGTTATATTTGAATGATATATTTACAATTAAAATATTTAAAACATTATTAGCTTTATTTTTTCAAACACAATGTGAGAAAAAAGTTGAAAGAACTACTTCTATCAGTAAATATCATTAAATGAATCAAGTCCATGCAAATTTTTATAAACTTAAAATGCATTAATTAAAACTCAAAAATTCCTAAGAAAATACACTCTATGAGAGGAACATTAATGAAGATCTTGAGATAGAGAGAGAAAGTTACGTGGCCCCAAAAAGGTTTCTAAAAATTGTTGGTAAAAATTAGTCCTTGCGATTATTTTACTGAGTATACTTGAGTGTTTGAAGAGTTGCCTATGCAGTTATAGCGAAGGCGCAGAATTTGTTAACAATTATGTTAAAAACTTGATATGAGTTTGATACGATTCCTGATAATATTCACCTACTATGAAACTATGTACTGACTATTGTCTTTTTATTATCGTTTTTTATACGATTTTTATTGATCCTGTCTCAAAAAGGGTCTAATTAAGAATAATATTTTCTATACTTAATGTTCATTACTAGTTTGATGTTGTATAATACAGGAAAACCTAAAAAGTATTTGAGAAGATTTGAAGTACACAATTTTTAGTATGATAGAAGAATTTTCTTGACAAAAAATTTCATTTCGAATACTTTTTTTGTGCACTATAATTATTAAGATACCAAATCAAATACATACTGTGTATAATAGAAATCTGGTGTATTATAGGTACACTAGGCGAAGGTAAAGGTAAAAATAATTAGTCATTTAATAAAAAATGTAACCTCCTTTCTTATGTATACTTAAACATATCGACCAATCCACCTTGGATTATAATTTCATGCAAATCCATGGTTCCTTAGTAAGTATATGTTATTAACATATTTATTTACTAGCAGAAACGTTTAAAACAAGTGCAACTGTCGTGACAGATTAAATTGAAATATTTCAAATATTCGATCAAAATTATTTTGATGTCTTATATTTATTTTGGCACAAGAACTGAATCTACAAAACAATCTGAAATCGTGACATTTGCCTCTTTTCATTCAAGGTTCAAAATTATGAAATAGCAACGCGCTATCCACACCGTTGCCAAATTAACAATTTGGGGGGACATCTATTTATATTAAAATGGTCTACTTCTCGTACAACCATTAATTTTATCCCTTTATTGTGAACAATTCTAAAAGATCTATGGAGTCTCCTTTCTTCTAGTTAATTCCATATAGGATCAGTACTATCAGTAGTTCTTTTCTTCTTCTTTCTCTTTTTTTGTTAGTATATCTGTTATTTAGTTTTTTTCTATCCCAGTGTCTTGAAATAGTAGAGCGACAGAAAGAAAATGTTTAAAGCAATCATTTGATCAATTTATTCATGATTTAGGTACCTCTATTTGGCAACTGTGCAAATATAATATATTTCTATATTTATACATTGGATTCCATACAGTTAAATATTGAGTTTACTGTGCACAAAAGTCACTAACAATGTTCTTTATTGAAATAGTTTTATACACCCCAATGACCGCTGAGGTATTTTTAAAACTGTTTGTACAGAATGTCCCAAGAAATAAATGTACACAATTTCATTATTTGTAAAGTTTTTGTGGCGATTTGTTGCGGGAAGTGTACAAACAATAGCATAGAAAATAGGAGACTCTGCAGTACAGGAAATTACTGAGTTTTTCTAGTGATTTGAAATAGTTATTGAATAGCCTTTGTTGGTGAACTAAATAAAATATCAATAGACCTACACAATAAACAATGCTCTTGAAACGCAACGCATTTTATTTTTAGTCCTCGAATTGATTATTTCTAGTGCTTCTGGTCGATTTTATATACACAGGCTTCTGCTTACCCTGTTAATTTCAAATAAAACAACTTCATGCTATTAAAGCTTTCTGAATATATCGAATTGGATGGATCGTTTCAATCAAAACTATCTCAATAGTAATTCTAGTTGCAGAAACTAACATGGAGAACTTTCCAATTAATAAAGAAGTCAAATATTGACGTACTAGAAATGTGTTTGAACTACGAGTATATGTTTTGAAGTTGAAAGGGTGTAGATTTCATCAACCAAACCAATATTTGAGTTGTCAGCTACACTATTAATGGTGATTAAGGATTTGAAGGTTTATGAAAATTCCAAAATAGGATAAGTAGGTACCTACATACTTCAAAATCAAATAGGAATTGAGGTATTCTTAGGTTTATGACAATTACATAGGAAGTTGGGTACCTAATTATGATCAGGGACGTACTAGGCTCTCCTAGGGGGCTGGACTTCGGGATTACACATAATCAATATCGAATAGAAAATGTATTGAAATGTTTATGACGATTCTAAAACAAGGCCAGAATATTGGGACTTGTTATTTAAAGATATTTAAGTGAAGTTTTTATTTTGTAAATCCATTATCTCTATATGTTTTTTGACTCTATCGTATTGTGAAGTGAAATCTGTGATGTTCTTTGATACCTTCTTGTGTAATTATTAAAACTTGTAACTTCCAAATTTGGATTTTTAATATACAGGGTGCTGTAACAATATCGCTACAGGGATATCTGTGACAAGTAATTATAAAATATCAAGTGTCCCATTTTTAGAATAGAGTGTTTATCTGGCATTGTCCCATGCTCTTCGGGAAGGATAAGGTCTGCAGAGTGAATGATGGTGATGGTAGATGATTTGCTATAAGAAAGTATGCTGATATTATAAATGTGATATTTTGTACTACTTCTTAAAAACTTATGCAAGACCCTGTATACCAACCAGCAGTGGTTAGCAAATAATCAGTGTAGGTAGTAAAAAATGTTCACTTTCGATTTGTTTATAAATTAAAAGCGTGACACTGATTATTTAATGAAACGTATAGCAGATGGACTTTTTTAACCGATCATTGTGAAATATGGCTAAAAATTGTTTTTTAGTCAAGTCGTTGGTTTACAGATACTTGTGGCGTTTAGTACATGTCACGCGACGTGGCTATGGACAAAGAATCTTTTTCCAGATCTTGAGAAAAATACTTTGTTTCGGTTTTGTCGTATCTGAGTTCATTCTAAACGTGTATTGAGTAAGGTCGATGTAATAAATAATTAATTTAACATGAATAGAGTTTCTTGGAAGTGTTGTTCGGGAAAAAAAGGTACTAGATTTGCGGAGGCAGTTCTAAACTGCCTTAGAAATAATTTTATTGAAAAATAATACCATGTCCGACATCATATTGGGACACGCGGTTCTGTAGATTGTTTTAAATACATGGATTTTGTTTTTTTAGTGTATGAATGATTTTTTTAATAAACATGAACGCTCAACTGCTTTTTGTTTGAGAAAAACGTTATCTCCAACTATATTTTTATAATAATAACAGTTTATTAAAAATCGATTCTGCGTTCTACTGTACATTATCAGAGTCGTAATCAGCAGAAATTCTAATTGTGTCTAATTTGCCGTATTTTTTATACTTGAAAGTTTTATGTTGTTGAAGTACCAGTTGAGTGATGCTGGAGATCACATAAACCGTGTATTTGTTACCAGCAGTGCCGTAGAGGCTTAACAACAAAGGGGGGCAATTGTCTCTCCTCTAAGGAGAGAAGTTTTGTCGCTTGAGATTGATTTGACAATGTGAATAAAATTACTGAATTTTTATATAACTACTTACAAAAAACAAAGTAACATTATTGCTTTGAAAAACCAGCCTCTGCAGGATATCGCCCCTCCCAATATTTCTCTATTGGCACGCTACTGAACAATTACGAACCTGTAAATAGGTATATAAGAGATGAAACAAACTGTGTTATGAATAATAGATCATAATAGCCCCCATTAAATGTATACATTTAACTCTTACCATATATAATACTAGTAGGTACTTCACCAAAAAAGTAGTTCTGATAATTCCCGTAAGTATCCAGCAATTTTAAAATATAAATATAGGTATTTCCGCTATTGAACAGTCTTTAACAGTAGAATGAAAATAGAGACCAAATTCAACCAAAGATGGCACCACTGATGCGAAATAATTTTTTTCTCGTAAAAATAAGTGACATTGAGAATTTCAATAATAGAGCTATACTGTTTATATAATGACGTCAAACAGTGATAGTGATGTGATTGCTAACTGATCTTCAAACCAAATCTTTAGTAGGTAATTTATCTTTTCCTCATTTTCTAGTATTGACTATAAAGCAAGGTCGAAGATAAAAACCTATTTTCACTGAAATATTCACATATGTTGCATATAAAAATAAAAAAGTACAGCATTCCGTGACCTTAACTCGTACATAGAAAATAAAATGCTTAAGGTTCGCGTGTTAATGCAGTGTTGTAATTTCAACATACATTTTAATGAAAAGTATCCGATATTTAAGCACGCACACCGGCCCTGTAGCACCCACAAATAGTCTAGACATGACAAAGAAGTTCTATAAAAGTAATTGTGACAAATTTCATTTCTGACGTTTCCAAGTGAAGTAAAAAGGTTTTTTTCATTCGATTTGTAGAAGTTTCCAGTCTAACGTCTATTATTTATTAAAGATAAATGAAAGTGTGCTACGTCATCTGCAACATTGACTTTATATACAGTGTGGGAAAGCGAAATGGAATAAAAGAGGGGTGTTGGGAAAAACGCCTGGAAAAATGGATTTATGGTGTGTCATGTGACAGTCTATCTTATTTAAATGCCACCCACATTATTTTATTTCACAAATTTGCTACATTCCGTTAATAATGTTAAAAAAAAATCATTAAAATTAATGTCGAATTCGTTCCATTTAGCTTTTCCACAGTGTATATTAATATTGGTATTGTGAGGGAGCTTTTGATGGATGATGTTCAAAATTCTAACCTTTTATATACAAAACGATTGGAATTCAGGTCCGGACTCACTTAATATATCGAAAAATAATGTCTATTTTATAAAAGTTAATATTTTCTTTTTCGCTATCTGTTATTATGTAATGTATAAATAATGTTTTTCTGCTTTGTTCACCTACACACAAACAATATTGATCCATCCACCTACATTCCTTACAACTGTTTAAAATATAATAGTTGTAAAATGATTTTATTACAATTCTATGCCAATGTCAAAATTAGAATAGTGGTAATCAGTTTAAATATAGGTTTTGCTAACTTGCGGAAATTTTAGTGGTAAACAGAGGCGTAACAGAGGGTGGCAGCAGCGAGTTCAAAACAAGTTTTTTTTCTTTGAAAAGTATATTTTTTAAATTTGTATCTTTGGTTTTTCGTGAATGTTCTTTGGATATGAAGATGATGGTAAAGAAGTTGATTGTGAAGTGGGAACGAAAAACGAAAGAGAAAGAGGGAGACTGAAGAAAAAAATTAAAAGCTACCTAAAATTAGTCATGTTGACTTAAATAATGAAAAGTCGAGTAAATAGTGCTCCAAATATGCAGAATTGGAACTGGGTATTCGTTATATTATGTTCTATGACAGGGGCAGGGCAGGCCTAATTTTAAAAATGTTCCCTAATTCACGATAACTATGCAAACTGAAGTGGACACTCTATATGATAAAAAATAAGATTGTAATTACTGAATTTGGATTATAATAATCTACTCATCCGTTTTATTTTGAATGGTTTGCTCACTTTCTCTCATTAAACAAGTTTTTTGAAGATCTGATATTTACTCATTCAACCATCTGTAAAAATGGGGTTTTTGAGAAAACTGGTGGACTCACTTTCAAACAGTTTCATAAGTAAACTAACCTAGTATCCTCTGAGAACAGTCACCCTTTATTGTAGAATCTACTTTATTGAAATAAAATGTTTATTTTTGTATTTCCGGTGTAAAACGGATTTAATTTCATGAAATGCAGTATAGCATTGGTAATTTTGACATAAATATGGAATTAGCAGTTCAACAACCTTTTGGACAATGTACGTTATATTACTTAACTACTCTAGACATAACCAGAGTTGCCACATGCTCATTATGGACAGATATACTTCAATAATGAATTATTTATAAAATGGTATAAATGGAATAATTTATTCACAAAAATATTGTCATATACATTCAAGGATAATCATTTTTGACCAATTACAACCATGTGTTGTTGAATATTATTATTTTAAGTACTTTTAATGTTAAGTTAGTGTCAGTTTCTTTATAAAATACATTTGACAACCCTGCATCGCATCATGAATTTGCTTAATTGACTTAATTTTTTATTAATGGTAAAAATTCTTCTTCGGCTAGAATACAATAGAACGCTTCGTGTTTGTCATTCCAAATTGTACGTTATCACGCATTCTGATGAAAAATTTAGGTATGGTTTCAGTTTGTTTATGAATAAAAACAAACATATTATAGTAAAACTTTCCTCATGTCCACCCTGTACAACACTAGACCAAACCAAAATACAATATTATAAAATACAAATTAAAATAGTCAATAATTGTGTCTCCCTTCTTTAAAAATACCCAAGGGAGGGAAAAATTAATGAATTAAATATAGCAGACCCCAGAAAATGTGTCGTAATGCCTGTCCTATCCCCTTTTCCAGAAATATAATCCATTTGATTTATCCTAAACGAAACGTACCTCTTTTTCATGAATCATAACAAGAAATGGATGTATTTTATTGGCCAGACTACGGACCGAATTTAGAACAGATAAGAAATAGATGACTCTATTGAATGTGATTCATTGCTAAAAGATGTGATTCAAATATTTTACTTAGGTAAGTAGAGTGAACAGACTATTTGTTATCCCACAGATTTACAATTTTGACGAAATTTTATTCAAATTCAAAATGCTTAGCACTTCTATAATCTAATGTGGAGATTTTATTTTCCAAGAGAGGAGGCACTGTCCAGATTTGCTGTTAAACAATGAATTTTTTATTGATTATTTTAAACAAAATTTATTGCCATTTTTTTCCAAGTTTTTGGCACTGACAGAGCCAACAGGCCAGTCTTTATTGCCATTCGAACAATAATTAACAAGTTTTACAAAAAAATGTAGATTTGGCTGGCCCGAGCCTGAATCGATCACGGAATAGATATCCTATGGCAATATAACTATTTGTTTATTGTTATTTTAAAAATAAATTAATGACATTCTCTACAAATAATAAAGTGTCTTCTATGGAAGGCAATTTACATTACATTTGGGTTCAATATGAAAACAACTGTGCTTGTTTATTATAAGAAAAGATCCCTTTCAAAACATACATGAGATATTACAGTTAAAGTTCGACCAGATGCTCGGTCTTTAATACAAGTATCTATTAAAAGTATTTTTAAATGTAGATTGCCAGCGTATTTGAAAGTCATTTATGAATATCCAACTTTGTTTCTGGGACACTATGTATGTTATTTTAATACTTATGCAGATTTTTCACAACAACTATTCTGAATGTTTTAAATGCGGTCACAACACCCGGTATAAAAATAAACATGGTGGGTCGTAATGTCTCCCAGCGTTGAGTTAATTTTGTCATTTTGTTACATTTATAGAAAACAGTATCTAGTTCAAGGATGGTTCTATACCTATAACTAAACACAGTTTCAGTCGATTAGTCTAATTGCTTTTACTTCATTTGAAAAATAAATAAATAAATTTGCATATTTGACCAATGACTAATGCTTAGGCTTAGGTGAAGCACATAATTCGAATGCCTTGAAATTAAAAAATAATTTATATAGAGTGTACAAAAAATCAACAATGCATTTTAAATATATTTATAGTATAATACGTTGAAGAAATTCCCAATTTCAAAGAACTGATAATGATTATCAATTTGTATTAGTGCAATGACCCGAGAAGCTTCATTTTAATATTATAAAACAAATAATGTTCTTTTATACAACAAAAGCAGCAAAAAGATACTGAAAAATGATATATTCCACGTAGAAACATAAATATGTTGACAAGAACTTCTGTCTGCAATAAAAAAAAGAAAACAGACTATCGGAAAATTGCGATAAAAAATGATAATCAGAATCATACCACAAGAGCTCGTGTATGAAAAGAGTAAATTTTAGAAGGATAAGGACTCCATAAGGAATCAATCGTGTAAATAATAATCAGGTTCCAATTAGCTAAATACCACCCAGAGAATTCAATAAATAAAAGATACAAACTTGTTTTTTGTCAATAAAACTTGAAGATCGCTTTTGCGCTGATGAAGAGTAAGGAACAAGTTCGTTTTCTTTATAGGATAACATTTTAACCTTTTTGTTGCTTCATACAAAAATAGAAAGCAAATATGCACAAAGAAGTATATAATATCATTTTTTTTTAAAGTAATCAATCTTCGATAACATACTGTATTATATTAGCTCTAGCATGAGCGTACTAGCAATTTTTGAGATCTAAGGAGAGCTATCTTTTACTTTGCTGCATTCCATATTATTTACTAGTTCGTTTTATATAATAAAAGAATAAGGGCGCCTAGAGAACCCTCAAATCTAAGTCTGCTACTGTAGGAAGAATATAATGTAGAGTTTCCGGTATGCTACGCCTATGTGAGCCGTAGGGGTCAGAGACCAGCGTGACCTCTTAGACCTGGGTGCAAAACTGTTTTAAATTATAAAAGTTAAACGCTAAACATTAATGGGCAATAAAACAAAAGGCAATGCCTTGCAACATTTGCAAATATTGCCGGATATCTACCGACCTTACCCTACTAAACTAGGTAACATTCACGAAACTCTAAAAACAGTTAGATACACGACTACGTGCGTTCAACTTGCCGTGACGCTGAGCGTCTAAGTCTATTTTGTACACCACAAAAGTGGTATGGTTAGAATTTCTTTTTCAAATGTATTAATATAATGTTAAAAAACATTATAGTGGATCATTTTTACTTATGTGTGATATGTTATCTCTTTCAACTGTTTATTTATAGTTTAGGTATTAAAATTATTTAGTCCAGTCGAATGTGACTATGTCAATAAATATTTTGTTCTTCCCAAATGTATAAATTTGAAGGGAATTAAAAGATCGGGATAAATATGCTTTGTTTATAAAAATTATAAAATAAAATCGAGTGTTGCAGAAGCAAACGCACGTGTTCGTCTTTTTTCTTTGATTAAACATGTGCATACCACAGATAGTGGCCTTCTGTTAACAATGGCAAAAGTTATTCTATACAAAACGATCATAATATGATTGTGAGCTCTTTATAACACAATGTTGGTATCACGCATAATGACATAAAACTTTTTTCCGTCCTTGTGGACTTTCACAGTAATTCATTGTTTCGATTTTAACCGTAATTTTAACAACAAACGAAAATATGTGAATTGTATGTAGAAAAGACAATAGATTATAAATTTTTTTCTCTCGGTTGTGAGATATTCCCGATATAATTTCACTTTAACATCCGGAGTTTATACTATATTTTATAAATCTAGCCAAAGTATGTTGTCTGTCCACAATCTCAATACATAATTCATTACGTAATTTTACTCTATAAGGGTCAGAATAGGGTATTTGGTTTCTCCCTGATTTTATTACGTCAGCGTGAAGGTTTCTACCCTAAAATAATATCCAGTTTCATCGGATAAAATAAATAGTCACCACATTTGTCATAAATTAATGCAATTTTAATACTCCATTTATTAAACCAATAGATTCAGTTTGTTATGTCTACTTCCTAATTGGAAATGGAAACGTATACAGAATGTCCAGTGTCTAAGATATTCCAAAAGTTAAATCTATATTAAATTTTTACTCTCCCTGTATTATGTTTCTCGGTTTTCTGTTCTCGGGTATACGAAATAAAATGCTCAGGTATATTTTTCCAAAACAGGCCTTATATAAAAATGGCGCCTAGACCGACGACCTTCAGAGATTCCAGTTTGGTGTAATGGCTGCAGTTCTGGGTATTTCACAAACTTATCACAATGAAAAAAAAAAATGAAAAATTCGGGAAGTCCTGTAATATGAAAACAGTGCGACAAGAATTGTTTCGATCGATATACAAAAAATAAACAAAAATAAAGTAGATCTAGCTTGACATAGTTGTCTATAATAGTTTTTAAAAGAGAATGGTGTATTCAAAAAGATATTCTCAAGCAGTGGCAACTTTTGCAATACAATAAATAATAAATTAGGTGTAGAATAACATGGATTTAAATTGATGCTAATAAGCAGAATTTACAGAAACCTTTAAAGTTGAATTACTGCAAATTAATTGTTATTATCGACGAAAAAAAAATACTATTCAGTATTAAGAAAAAGCTAAAATAAAAAATTAAAGTGAATGTCCCAGAACTACGAATTAGTCTGAATAGTTTGTAGTTACCACCAAACCTCTTAAACGAATACGACATTAACCTAGGGCATTCTGAATTAATTGCAACTTGAGGTTGAAGGTTTGTTATGCCATTTTGAGAAGGAAATTCTCCAAGGAAATCAACAACATCGAAAAGACTGTGGTTAACGATGACAAGAGCCGCTATTATAGAAGGAATGAGTGGCCTCCTGGTGCACCCGAAGTGAACAGTATAGCATCTGGGATGTCGCGTATAGTGTTTGATATTTGTAGTCGGTTGGAAGAAATTGGAATTGTAGAACAATTTTAAATATAAAAGGCACCACGTGATGATGACATACTGTACTATTTAACAACAATATTGCTTCATAGATACATAAATTTGTTTAAATAATTACTCAACCTTAATTTTATTATGTGAAAGAAAAAAGTGTGATAATAATAATAAGCAGAAAATAAAAAAATAGCATTAATAATTGTATCTTGAGTCATCTTAAAAATTGTTGAAATATTTCACGGAAACATTTAACAAATAACTGTGAAATTTACGATTTCTGATAATAAAAGCTCGATAAAAATTCCAACAGTATATCAGTATCATAGACGATACAGTTTTTATTATAAATTTATCTATCTCCTTTACTACTTATAAAAATAAATATGACAAATTTTATCCTTATCGTGCTTACAAATAATCCTGGCTAAATTCTATTGACTTCATTCGATTTAACTCTAATTGGAAATTCTTTTTTCAAGAGACACCAAACAAAACCCATATTGCAAACAAGTAAGATTTATCGTTTCACGAATTGCATTTTATTCAGCGAGCTTACTGGAAATTTACATAATCTGAATAACGTTTCACGTTATATTTTCTTAAAAATAAACTTTTAATACTTACCACTTTCACGATTTTCTATAAAATTTGAGGCAGGCAAATATTTATTCAAACTTCCAGCATCATATTGACCGCATTAACTAGTTTCCAAATTTTTGGCATAAAGTTCTTGGCCATCCTGTATAAAAAACATCTTTTTAATTACTTCCATCTACAAGTAGATGTATTCGATGTATTATAAACAATAATTTATCAAAACTAACAACTTTGTCATATATACGATAATTGTGGTGATTCACAATTTTCAGTATCAGAGTGTCCCTCATAATATTAAATGCTTAAAAGTATTTTTAGAGATATCAGTCATTAATTTGTCTACATATACAGGGTTGATTTTTTGTAACAAATGAGCTCTGCCTTATCTCTCTAGTCCATATTTTTTCTTTTCAATGGTTGAAAACACATACAGGATGTTTAGAGCAACTATTTTCAATATATTATTATGTATAATGATTTTTTGCTTCTACAAAAAACCTTGTGAGAATAATATACATTTATTGATCACATGATTAAGATAAGTCTGAGGTTGACTTTTGACAGCACGTGATAACCAATTTACGAGACTCACAACTACTAACAATTTATTTGTTTAAATAACAAATGTTTTGCTTATATATTAGCAATTATATAGTTGCGTCATTCTTGTTACAGAATGTCTCAGTCATAATTAATACAGTTAACAGGGTGAACTGTCGAAAGTTTAAAAATTACCAGCTCAATTCATCATCAGGAATCAAGAATCTATCACCCTGGGACAAAATATATTTCATATTTCAATACAGGGTGTAGCATTTTAAAATTATTATTGTATAGCTCTATAAATAAACGAGAAACCTACATAAAATGCGTGCTTTGAAGGAAAACGTGTAGCAAACATGCTATTCTACCTCCTCGCGTGTAAATTAGTTTGTGCCACATCTCACAGCAATTTAATACTTCTCATAATATTTATAACTTTTACCACAGTTTTTTAACACTTGTTGTCCAAAAAAACTTCCGTTTGTAGAGCAGTTTATTTTGCAGAAATAGCTATTCATTTTATTTTCAATGTAATGAACACGTTGTTTGCATTGAAATTCGACTAGGAACTATCTGAACAATTTCAAGGCGACATGTACAGGTAAATTCCAATATCTATAGCAAGAAATAAAATTCAATTATTTCAGAAAATCTATACTTGTAATTACCTTAAAACCAGTAATTTTGATAGTGCAATGAAGCAATTAAAAAAAAATGTAACCAAACCACAATTACGTCTGGTGTTGGCCAAAACATTAGAAAATATAATACCATTTAAGAATTCAAAACTCATTGATGCGTTTCTGAATGAATCACTTTTAATTATTCTATTGCTTGTTCACTGTATTTGTTGATAGAAAACAGAGAATGTTACATACAATTTTGAGAACATTTTGAAAAATTCGTTCGTCATTGAAAGGCTATTCGAGGAATTCCATTCTTGGAAGTCTGACTCATTCGACAGAACCGGAGAGTATAGATTTTTAAATGTGCTTCAATACAGAAGAAACATTTTTATTATTCATTTTAAAAAAGCACGTAAACGAGAAAAGTTTTGGATAAATACAGAATAAGGAAAATGACTACTTAATCTAGGATAAGAATAGAAATGGCTAGTCCCTTAGTTAGGGAAAGGTAAATTCTATGATCATTGTCCCTTCCATTTATTTTATCTGAAGATTAATAATCCTTGTAGATAAATAATTAAATTGAGTTGCCTACTCAATTTTCATGAGACATTTCGGAGAAATAATAATCTAAAACACAACACGGTATCTACTTGTGTACACGCACATTAAAAAATAAATTCCAGTGGTGGGCAACCTTACTTTTTCTCACGAGAAATTCCAAAAATTAAATTTGGTTAAATTTTAGCATAAAATTAGAAGAAAAAAAATTGAGACAGAAGTCACATATGCTCTAAGAGATTTGTAGCATATGGTACAAATCCAGCGTAGTAGAAATTATGGCATTACGGGTTATTTCCAATAAAAGGGGGCAATAACCTCTTGTAACTTATTACACTCTCCGCCGCTGAGTCAGACATGGTTAACCTTCACACGCAGACTAACAATGAAATGCCGTTATAGCAACCGTTAATAATCATCCTATTTTCATTAATATGTTCAAAATAAAATAAAAAAGAGTAGGTCTTGTTTTCAAATAACATTATTCTTTAGGAACTCGATCAAGTGTTTTCCTATATATTTTAATATATCACTATTTGGTGAAATTACCACGTTGTCGTAGGAAAAATACTGTACATTACTCGTGCGAACGTGATTTGTCAGGCTCGTAATATTATATTAGGCGGAAATGTTTCTTTATAGGGGTAGGTAGCGTATGGAAATTACAAAATTTCAATCTCCCTTGTTAAGTTGGAAAATTTTCGAGGTTTGTTTAAATTTTCTTTTCTATTTGATGTTTTAATGTTCAGTTTCCGCGTATAATTTGAATATTTGCCAATAAAAAAACACTTTGAAGTGTTAATGCCCAAGAGCGATAGTGTTGTTTCTTAGATTTTTGTATTATTATTATTATTATTCAAATGCCGTAACATCCTGTTGTTTTTCGTGGTGACTTGCATACTAGTTATTTATTTAACTTTTATAGACCAGGAGGAGACGTTTTTATCGAAAAACAATGGCATATTTATTCATTTTTTGATCGACCCGATATTATTATGTGATTAGATTTCTTCTCACTGTTTATTTAACAAAGAATAGAATGTAATTAAATTTTCATGTCAAAGATCCTTGGAAAATGAGTATTACAAGTTTCTTGCTGAAAGGAAAATCTCCCAAACGATATACTTATTTCAAAATTGTAACAAACTATGTAATGTAACATTTACCAAGTTGTCCCGATAATGATGATATTTCTACCAATTTCCCTAATCAGGAAACATTAGAAACTTAATACCACCATATTCAGTGTGTGGTCTTTATTTAAAGTGCTTTATACCCGTATGAGTTGAATAAATTTAGCAACAAGGCATTGAGCAAGTTAGAAAAAGATATTTTTGTACAGTAGCGGAGAGAAAAAAATATAATAAAATATTGTTTTTTCAACAGCGTTCAATAAAGTTTTTCCCAATCATATATTTTGTCTACAATGGAATAAATTCCAAGCAATAAACATTTTATTGTTAAACAAAAACCACCAAGTGATTTAGTGATGTTTCAAGAAGGACCAACATAAATTATTATTGACTCTTACTTATTGTAACGCCACTATCAACTCATTTCAAACCTGCTTAATATACTTGGCTTTTTTTTTACTAAATTTAATGACACTGACATGGCCAACAGGTACATCATTTTATGGTCTTATTATCTTTATAAGTTTCTACCACTTAAGATCTAAATATAGGTATACATACATGTTGCAAAGGGGTAATTTGTAATAAAGTACTATACAAAGTGTTCAGAAATGTCAGAAATCTCGAAAAAATAATATTTTAACAAAATTTACCCATCGACCCTCCCACGTTAAGCGCTGGTGACGGCAATAAAAATAATTTATAACAGTTTGTAGGTAGCTTGAAAATTTACAACATTGTCATCTTTACAGGTGTCTAACTCGATAGGAACTGTTGAATATTTGCTAGACAAATCTTTAAGAAAAAGTGAAATAATGTATCTGAACAACGGGCATTTGTCGAGTTAAAAATGCAAAATTATGTAAAAAAAACTTCAATAAAAAAAGCAGAACATGGACAATAAAGATACAATCAAAAGTTTGTATGTAAAAATACTATTTTTCAAGACTATAAATTATTATTTTTTTAAATATTTATGTACTATAGACAATGGTATCTTTCTATACTTCCTTGCATTGTCGTATCCTGTACAGTATCTGTAATAAACAACAAACCAAATTCATAACCACATTTATTATATGTATCTAGAATTTCGGATCTGTTCACAAATTATAGAGAAAATTGTTTATGAGAAGGAAAATCAATTTTTTTTAACCGTTTACTTGATTTGTATGTTCAAAATAAATCGCTTTTATTACAAAAACAAAAAACCTGCAATTACAACATTTAAAATGTTAGTTTTGGCAATGAACATATAAATATTACAGTTTGGAGAATATAATTCTATTTTGGTGGCATATCTAAATTTGCAACATTGCCAAAAAGTTTGACAATAAAATCATTCCCTTGATTCTAAATATCTACATTAACACTTTCCTGAACCAGCCTAATACAACGCGACATTTAAAAATATTGATATTCACTTGACTCTCTCGTCTTGCCCATCCCATTGCAACTTTTAAATCTGCTAGTCTTCGCACCAGGTACAAGTTTTTTTATTATTGATTTTCTGTTGGATCGACAAAACGAGATCGTAACTTTTTAAATACAGGATGGGCCACAGTACGGGTCAAAGATAATATCTCTTTTCTTTTACTTATACACCAGCAACATACTGTGACACGAAATAATTTATTTTTATTGGTAAATTAATTGGAAATTCTTCTGTTATTATCAAAATATTTTTCCAGAATCGACTGAACTGAACGTGAAGTAAAATCCCGAGTAATAACTATGACTCACTCACCTTACAGCCTCTGCATTTGTTTGACATACGATTAAAGTGATAATTATCAAAATAATGATTGCTAATAACAATTAAGATTATTTTTATATCTTTTTGGCTAAATAATTATTAAGCAATTACAAAATAGATATTTTATCAAGGTAAATTTCTATGATTTGATGTCAAAAAGACTAAGCGGATTTCCTATATAATATCTAGTACAACAGAAAAGATAGTGGTTAAAAGGAAATGGTCTTATCAAAATTTGTAACGTCTTGTTCAGCTGATACACAACAATTTCAAAATCTTCAAAAGTATTTTGAGATAAGCTTCAATTGGGAGTTTAAGCATTTAAAGCAAAATTGGTATAGTCCTCATATACTAATAACATTTAGATTATATTTTTTTTTTTCATAAATTTTGTAGGATTTTTTAAATTTTATTTACACATGTCTCCCCATCATAATGTAGATTATATTTCTCGCTTTTTTCAATAAACTAATGATAACTTGGGTCCATAATTTGGGTATAATATAATGAACTCCCACGTTAAATGAATTCTAGAAATAAACACAAATTCGAGCAGAGGCGACGAATTCCACGACATATAAAAAATATAAAAATTATATAAGCTGTTCCAAGCAGATTGAAAAATATAAATCATCCTGAAAAACAAACTTTATCCCTTTAAATAAATCACCTCTGTATATTGTGAATATAACCAATATACCGAGTGTTTGCAAAAAATGTCTGTGTCGTTTTAAAAATAAGTGTAATTTTTTTCCATGCAGTGGCGTATCCAACAGTTGTTTGAGGGTATAGCACCACTTTAATCCCTCTAATTTTTTTTTCAAAATATATTTATATTTATTTTAGAGTGCATTTTTCTTGATTAGTGTACACTGTAAAAATCCTGTCTTGGTTATTTGTGTAAAACGTTTCCTTTATAAAACAAAATAAATATTTTGAAGCTACAATTTTAAAAGCCAATACTTGACCATGTTTTCACAACTTTCAGGGCACCTATTAAATAAAAAATAATTTATATAAACCAAAAAGAATTTTGCATTTTACACAAACACCAATATTTGATTTTATTTATATTTACATACCTATAGCTTTATCACTGCAACGAAAAGAAAATGGGACGCTTCACTGGTTAACACAAAAAGAAAAACAACGGTAACTTTTCCACTTAAACTTTATTATAATACGTATATATCACAAATCCTTTTTGGCTCTCAGAACACACAATCTATCAGCAACATATCAATATTTTCTTACAAAAACATTTATTAGTTATATCAGGCACGCATCTCCAAGCATACATCACTTTTTGATTGAAAAAAAAGTTCCTATGTTACAAACACAGATCTTTGATAAAATTGTTATAATATATACAGTATGAGCTCTCATAATTAGGTATGTAGGATGATATTCGCGTTGCGAATACACTGGGAGGCCCATCGTCTTGTTGTCGACTTGGAAAAAGTACTTTTAGGCCGAAAGAATTACCACCATCATCCGTGAGTTTTCTTCTTGTTTTTTCTCTTCAGGCACTATCAATAGATCTTATACGGTAGATATGGTTCAGTTTAAAAAACTAGTAAATAAAATACATTTTTATGCATTATTTACGAAGATTTTTTTGTTCAATGTATAAAAATATAGAATATTGTGCACTTCTAAGCCATTTCTCGAGTAGTATACTAGAATGAATGAGCATTTACAATAAAAAATTCATGATAATAAAGATCAGAATTGCAGGGATAAATAAACTGAGTGTGAATGAATACTGTACTGTCTAGGAGTAAACAAAAGACAAGTCACCAGCGGACAGAAATTAACCAGATGACAAATTTCAAGAACGTTGACGATACGACAGCATCATTTTAGCGTTCACAGTTAAAATAAAGCAAGTGTCATTGTTCCCAACTAGAATGTAGGTAGATGAAATTGAAAAAATGTAACTAAACAGAAGCAGAACAGAACAAAACAAATTATACAGAGCGAGAGGAGGCAGAGATAGATTGATTGATATTAGAGTACGGTACACCAGCAGTAACTTGGTTTTTTATTTTCGGGACTAAAGTTCATCTCGCGGACAATTTCTGCAAACACCTCGTTGACATTGGTTCTGTTCTTGGCGCTCGCCTCGAGGAAAGGACATCCCCATTGCTGGGAAAGGACGTTTCCTTCCGCATAATCTACTTCCCTCTGGTGCTCCAAATCCACCTTGTTAGCGACCAAGAGGATAGGGACTCGTTCTGTTCCTTTAACTCTGGTAATGAGTTCCTTCATGGGGCGGATATCTTGAAAGGTTTGGTGGTTTGTTAAACTGTACACTACGACAAAACCCTGTCCATTCTTTATGTAGAGGTCGCGCATGCTGGCGAATTGTTCTGTACCTGCGGTGTCTAAGATTTCCAACACACACGGCGAATTGTCTACTTCAATTTCTTTACGATAAAAGTCCTCAATGGTCGGGTCGTATTTTTCCATAAAACACCCAGAAACGAACTGAACAGTTAATGCACTTTTTCCAACCCCACCCGAGCCGAGAACAACTACTTTGAATTCACGCATTTTTATTCCGTCTACACACTAATCGTACTTTGTATTAACTTTAAAACTATTCACTATTGGGCTGCGAATACTCCTGATGGTGACACTTGCATCACTTTGCCACTCCATTTCAATATAGTATACAACTTAACATTTCGCCATCTTAGTGAACACTCATAATATTTTTATTAACGGAACCGAATAACGTACAGCCACGAGGGGCCACTCGGCTCAGGATGGGGGATACTGATACTACTTCAACAACCGATTTTTTGACCTGCGCGTTTCACTCCTCTACATCATTAATTACATTCTTCACTTCATACGACTCATGCCATCTACGTTACCGGCAGCGGCAATCCATTCATAAACTACTACTACTACACAATTACAGATCTTTCTACAAGAGGGCAATACAATACAGTTAATTTAAAATATTTTAATAGTGAAGCAAATTCATTGAAATCTGAAAAAATTTATTCACGTAATAATTTTTGTACGCTTATACTATCTTGGATTAGAATTGAAGTTATCAATTGAATAATACAAAAAAAAATTCCATTCATACTATTTTTCTGTATAAATTTATTCCAAAAAACTAAATTTTATTTAGTTCTGTGGATTTGTATTATGACACTCAGTATTTGTTTGCAGGTAACTGAGATTCCTCGACTACATCGCATGTAGCTAACTATGTTTTTTGGTTTGTCACTGTCATTTATATTACATCCTTTACAAAAGGCTTTGAAGATGACGCCACCTGAAATTAATTTCGATATGGATAGGTCAGTTGTAGAGACACAATGGTTGTAGGAGTCTACTGCTTGCTCCTAACCTTGTTCTATGCTCCTTACTCCACACCTTACTCCATAGATAACATCCTTACTCCACAAACCACTTTGTGGATTAGCCCGGATTACTCCAGGTCTCTGCTCCAGGCAACTTCAATATCGGGTATCGGGTGGTGTTCGTGGTAGTTCGGTTGATGTTTTCGTGGTACTCTACAGTATTCTTTGGTATGACAAAAATTTTCGCTACCAAAATTAACACACAGAACTAAAAATAGCTGATTGTTCATCTTTCTGTTAATTCCACTGTAAGATATCTTTGGTAGAGTTCTAGGTTATTATTATCTAATAAAAGAAACTGGCTGTAAGTAGGTTTTTCTTTCATATTATAATATTCCCAATATATGTATTTATTTTGCAGATAAACGAAAAGTGCCAATAGATATAAATTGTTTGTGATATTTTCAAAACAATGTCTTATCCACCTAACCAACAGGGTGGAATGTATCCAACCCCATATAACAGTAAGAATTATTTTATAAATAGAGATTATTACTTATTAATATTGTCTTTATAGCAGATCATGTGTAGAATTGTTATTAAATACTTATTATTTTTAGGTGGATATCCTCCAGCCCCACCTCCGGGCTATCAAACTCCAAATGCACCTGGCTATCCACCTAATCAAGGTTATGGGCCACCACCTCATGGTTATCAACCTCCCCCAGGTCAATATCCTCCTGGAGGTGGATATGGTCCAATTACAAATCAAGCCCTAGCACTTCCAGGTAAATTCATGTTCAATTTTATTGGTGGGTAACATTTTTTTAAATGTGTGTCTTATGAACTTATCAATGATTACTATACCTATATTTTCTTATTTTTAATGCCTGATTCATGACCTCATACATGTTGCTCATCATAAATTACTTTTCTTACATCACTTTGAAAGTCTATTGCATGAACTGTATTGTTGTGAGGATTTATTACAATAAATGCTTTCAAAATAAATGATCGGATTCCTACCCAATATAGTTTGATAAGTGAATAATTCAAAATTATAATTATTCCTAATAAGCTACCCACAGTTTATGTAATTTAAAAGTACGTTTTGATGACCTGTAGATTAAGTAATAATTTCCTATACTCATTCACAGTTGGTGTTTTGAACCTGCTATGATTGTCCATATCATGAACAAATATTTATAAATAAACATTGCTTTCTTATGCTTGAATACTATTATCAGTGATATTTAAAAGAAAAGCAAATCAGTGTACAAAATATGTGTAGTCAATAATATACAAAAATTTATCATAATTTCTTATGTGCTTCACCTTGTGTAGAAATGTTGGTAATTTTTTGAAATACCCATTAAAAGTGTTTACACTTATTAAATAATATTTACCATGCATTTAAATAAAATCTTTTTTACATTGTTTTAAAGCAGATAATAAAACTCATTAAAAACATTTATAACAAACTTTAGTTTTAGTATTCACTTGATACTTATAATAGAAGGAGAATGACATCAAAAAGACATTACTGATAAGAATTGTTTGTGTCTTTTCAATAATAATTGATAAACTAAAAATATTTACTCAGTGTTACTGAAAATGCCTGAATTAAAGGCTGTGTTCAGATTTAAGCCACAAAATGTGTTCAAAAAACTGAAGAAGATTTTTAGGAAAAAGTCACCAAAGAGCAAGGGCTATTTCAAATTTTATACTGAAGAAGAACAAAGGTACAAAAAGTTATTTTTATTTATAAAAATTATAAAAAATGTTTAACTGTTTTCTGTGTCAAAAAGAATCATATAATTTGTTACTGAATAGATATTTGAAACTCTTTTATCTTTGACAGAAATGGATTAATTATTACACAATAAAAAGCAATGTGTTAAACAAAAAATTTCGAAATAGGTTTAATCTTTTTTATATAATATAAGTGGTGTCTTTATTTCTTTTTTCACTTTTATAATTTGAAATAAATATGAAAATGAATACACATTGAATTTCTACAGTAAATTCATATTAATTTAATAATCATGTGGCTTGAAAATATTTTTGTTGTGAATTTAATGGAATTTTTCAAAAAATCGTTTGCATTTGTTTTGTTAGTTCCTCTGTGCTTATCTCAAACACGTTGCACTACATTTTCAAATGCTCAACAGTAAGAGAGAACACATTATTTGTTGATATAAAAAAAATATTTATATAAATGGGACATCGACCTGCGGTGCTTATTATTTTAAAAAATTACATAAACAAGTTTGATTTTTACGTGAAAAAAGTATTTTATAGATAATTGTTGAATTAAAAATTAGTTAGATAAAGATATTTCATAATGTTTAGCGTCCGGTTGTTGACAATATTTTATTTGTTCACCTTCACCCCAAATCTTCAAAAATAATTTTGATAAAAATAAGAATTTGTACTATTGAATGTATATGTTTGGGCAGATTGTCTGTCCAGTAGTATTTTATCTGCAACATTTTGCTGGGACACCTGTCAAAACTCAATCAATTTTTTGTTATAGGTGGCTGGATGAATATGCCTCAAGGCATACCGAATTGTCCACCAGGTTTGGAGTACCTTACTATGATTGATCAGTTATTGGTACAACAAAAAGTTGAAATTCTTGAAGGTAGGAAATACTTCGAAACAGCAAAGATTAGATCTAACTTTTATATTGATTTCAGCACTGACCGGATTCGAAACACAAAACAAGTTTACAATAAAAAATAGCTTAGGACAAAAAGTTTATTATGCAGTTGAAGATTCAGATTGTTTAACAAGAAATTGCTGCGGTCCACTTAGACCGTTTGGCATGAAAATATTGGATAATTACAGAAATGAAGTTATTCATCTCCATAGACCCTTGGCCTGTGATTCATGCTGTTTCCCATGTTGCCTGCAGGTAAGATATTGTATAAAACAAAACCTAATCAATTTAAAATTAAATTTCTAATTATTTCAGAGTATGGAAGTATCCTCTCCACCAGGCACAGTGGTAGGCTCTGTAGAACAAGAATGGAGCATCTTCTGTCCCTCTTTTGCTTTAAAAAACTCCAGTGGTGATACAGTATTAAGAATAGAAGGACCTTTCTGCACTTGGAGCATTTGTGGTGATGTAGAATTCAAGATAATGTCCGGAGATGGAGCTGTACAAGTCGGTAAAATATCCAAGCAATGGTCTGGGTTACTGAGGGAAATGTTCACTGATACTGATTATTTTGGTATCACATTCCCCATGGATTTGGATGTACGAATGAAAGCTGTCATGTTAGGCGCATGCTTCTTAATTGTGAGTAATAATTCAACATATACTTTTATTCTTTTTATTATCAACTATTTTAATTCATCTTCCAGGATGCCATGTTCTTCGAAAATACTCAAAAGGACAACTCTGCAGTTATTTAAAATGGTTTTGTACTCATCAACTCATATTTATGATATTTTCTTGAATCCCTCCAATTTTTAAATCTCGTATCTATTGAATAATATATTTTGTTATGGGATAAATACAACGTTCACATTGCATAAATAAAAAAATATTATTAACTAACCTGGAGGCTTCCAAAATCACTATAAATCTTCCAATTTGTTCCCATCATAGTTTGTCACAAGTAGAGCAATAGCCACGCAAGATTTTTGACTCACACTATTTAGTAATTTGAACCTTGTATTATCTTATTTGAAGTTAGCTTTGTTACTGAAACTTACACAAATCCTCTGTGAAATTTGGCACTATTATTATACATATCAGTCGCCCCACTGATTTGTACTACTTCATTTTTGTATAAGCACAGCACAAATTTAATTGGTGGCGGTTATTTTTGTTATACCAAATAATAATTAATTTTGTGGGAAAAATAAATTTCCATGATTATCCTCAAAGCTGCAGCTTAGCTATTTGTCAAGTAAAACTTGTTATTTATTTAATAATTGGATATATTGAGCGGACACAAACTCTTCCAGCCAATATTATGTGATTGTATTCTTAATGTGGTGTTTTTTTTGTTCCATTCTGTATATCTATCGAATATTACTTTTATTTTTTAAGCTACCTACGCGCAAAATATTTTTTATTTTTTCGGAGTTATGTATTTTGAGCTAAAGCTTTCTTTTTGTGTGATGTTTTTTTTTATTTTATTAATTTTTATCGAACAAAACAAGATGTGTTGGTTTTGTCCAAAAATTGATACGCATTTTTTAAACCTTGAAGCTCCAAGCTATATTTTTAAATGTTTTCGTTTTTAGTTTAAGATTTGTTACAGTGAAACAAAGTACTTTGAGGTATTCTCAAATATCTAGTTAGGACTATTTTAATTTTTATCTTAAACTTTTATTATAAATAACCTTCTAACCTGACCGTGTGAACATCTTCATACCATTAGACATAAATTTTATTGAAACAAGCAAATGAAATAAAATGTTTTCTATTTTCTAGAAGAATTATATAAAGCAATATACTGGGCTTCACAGAAGTAAGTACTTACTTCATTCTGCTCAGTATAAGGTTCAATCGTTAGTAGTTTTTAAGTACCGTATGTGATGTGTTTTTGTGCCTCTTATAAAAAAAAACAAACAAGGTCTCATGTGCTTAAACCGAACTGATATAAATATATATTATGTGCTTTGAAAAAAGTTTAACTGTTTTGGTGTTGAGATGTTATTTATTATACAGATATTTATTGTAATTTGTGAAAGTATATCAAATAAAAGTTATCTACAGACATTCCTCTTACTGTATAAGTGTCATAGTTGTCTGGTTTTCTGTAGAGTTGGACCAAATACGTTAAGATGACCCCAAGCTTACAATTTAATATATTTGACGATAGGCGTGAAAAGAAAATTCAAAATTAATAAAAAAATTATATTTACATAAATTAAATAATTACAATTAACACCATTTACAGAAGTTTCCTTGTACAAAGAAGTACTTTTTCCATGAAAAAAATTATTCGACCATCACAGACTCTCTTAGCTCGTTGTGTTCGCAGAAAATGTGAAAACTTGAGTTAACATAATATAAACCTCGAGCAAGTATCAGTTCGCAATCAAAGTTAATTTTTTCACATTGTCTACAGAATTTCGACAAAGTGTTTGCCCATGATTACAGCTCATAATTTAAGTGACAAAAGAGGTCGGAAAAAGCCAATCGTCCGCCATGGAAACCATTAACAATAAAAAATGAACAATTTCTCTTTATTAGTATGCAATATTTTGGTCTTCTGATTTCGATAATGATTGATGTTTTGTCATTTTTCTTCGAAGTAATCCACCAGATCATTTCCCGAAAGTCTATTTTAATAATAAGACTAGACACTTTATCATCAAGTTTGTCATACAAATCTCGGCACTGTTTAACCTGTTCACTTTAACACTTAAAAAGAATCTTTACAAGGCGGTGCAAGGAATTCTCTTTTAATAGTATTCATTGATTGCATAGCCGCGTTTTCAGGTAACAGCGTAGTTGATCTATTGTGTCTAAGATGGCTTCTAACTAGATGACCAGCTGCTAGGGCAGACATCAAAGATAATTCTCCGGCTAAGACCAAACCGCATACTATCCTAGCAAGCTGATCCGCATTTGCTCCTGGACATTCTGGATGCGCTCCTTTCACACCTAACATATCCAAACAAGCAGCTTGCGGGGGAAGAACAGTACCACCTCCCACTGTTCCTATTTCCAATGATGGCATTGTGCATGATATATACAGATCTTCCCCAGCTGATCCGCAGGGCTCCATTAGGGTCATGCAGTTACTGCTGCTGACATTCTGAGCTGGATCTTGACCTATAATAGTTATTTGTATGCTTAGGCCGCAAAATATCTCTTTAACGTATCGTAAGGTAGTTAAAAAGTTTCACGGCCATGGCATACACACTATTTTTCGTGCAATTGTTAAAATTATTAAACTAGATAACTAAATAAATATGTTATTGCGCTAAAATCAACAGCAGTGCAATTTATTCAACAATGTCTGTGCTAGGGGAATATATACAAAATATTTCGACAAAATGTCTGATTTCTCTAATATCAAGTCATGTGGCACTAATTTCAGTTTTCATGAACAGCTGATTTGCAGCTTATTACACAAAATCATCAATTCATTTCCCATCATTCATTCATACGTTTTGGTTGGGCTCAGCATTCCAGGCACTTGAACTAGATCTTTGTACCATTACCCATCTACTTCCATTCCAGAAGCTTCTTGTCTTCTATATAGACCTCCAGTTTATCTGGAGGGATTTTCAGTAGTTGTGCTTCCGTCTGGGTTCTTGTAAGTCCTCACAGAAGCAGAATATGTGAGTAGGTGTTCACATTTTCTGCACATAGGTTCACTAACTTTGGGTAAAATGTCCAGTCACCAACTGTCTTCAAATTTCTCTTAACCAATTTCAACAGCCTGGACGAGAGCTCTTTTGTGTAACTTATTCAGCAGACTATTAGTATGGAGGTGTCTTTGAGTCAGCCTTCATTTTAGTTGGTTAGTCTTCTCCTCGCAGGCTATAGCGGTAATAGACTCTGCTTGAAACACAGTATGATATTGACCAATGCTAAGAGAAAGTTTCTTTCTAGGTCCACTTATACCAGCCCCAGTGCCAGGATTTGTTTTATATCCATCGATGAACCAGATGATGTCTCCAGAATTACCTGGATACATCACCTGTTCCCTGGTCAGTGAATATGTTCTCCGGTGTCATATGCTATCTAAACTTATGTAAAATATGTGTTCATCTAGTATTGTCCCAGTTATTTAAGTGTGTCCTTCTCGAACATTGTCTACCGATTTCAGCCTCCATCACCGCCTTCGCTCATAAAAAAAGTTCCAAAGGAGGAAATCCAAAAAAGGCTTCTTTTGATGCCGTTCCTGTGTTGTTTATTGCCCCAGTAATACCAAGGAGGTCTTTGGATTGCAGTTAATATGTTCACTCCCTTGTTAGTATATATGCAATAGTATTTGTGTCACAAGGGTAGAAAATGAGCTTCATACTAGGAGAAACATTCTAGGGTACTTCAGTCACACCATTAAATGTGGTACTAGTTTGGCAGGACACTGATTTTTTCAACTGATTACGCGAAATATGTATTGTACAACTAGTGGACAATGAGGAATCAAGTAATGACTAAATATCAAACTTGAGTTCAAAAAAGTGTGTAGAAAATTAAAATTTGAGGCTTATTATGTTCAAAGTCCAAGTTTGGAAAGTGTTGAACAGGCAATAGACTATAAATAATCAGTGATATCATATCAGAGCGAGGAGAGAAGGAATTTTTCCTGTGAAAGTATAGACAGGAGAAATGGCGTTTCCAAATCTGTCGCAAATGTTAAAAGACACTAAAACTATGTTGGTTGCCTGTCAGCGGTTTGTGACAGTTGACACAAAGCAGAGGACAGTTCATGTAGTTCGATGAATATAATTTATAAGTTGTAAATGGTTGTAATGTAAACAGCAGCATGCATTTTCATTTTGCCCCATTTGGGCCCAGAAGTTGCTCTGAAGTATTTTTAATAAAAGGATCATTTTATTCGTCGAGGTTATAAACGAAAAATTGGAAGCATGGTGCAAGATTGAAGTAAAACATGTTTAATCGAGACACAGAAAATGGAGTATCTAGTGTGACTGAAGAAAACGAAAAAGAGAGTAAACAGAAATCATGTCGGTTGGCTTGTGACAGTTGACACAAAGCAGAGGACAGTTCAAATAGTTCTATGAATATTAGGTTAAGTTGTAAATGGTTGTAAGCAGCAGCATGCATTTTTATTCTGTCAACACATTTTTCTACTAACATCGTTACCAGGCAATGTTAATTGAGATGTTGAATGAAATTATTGTTGGTATTAAATAAAGAAAAATTACCTGTTGCTATAAATACCGCAGTAACTATGTTAGCAGCATGGGCATTGAATCCTCCAATACTTCCAGCTATGGCAGATCCGATCATATTTTTGGAATAATTGACATCGACTAGAGCGCTAACGGTTGTTTTTAATACTGTGCTTACTATCTTAGCTGGAACAATAGCTTCGCAAACAACAGACTTTCCACGACCTTCAATCCTGAAATAATTAATATTAAATGAGTTCAAGACTTCAGTAAAACAAATTTAATAATCGCTTACCAGTTAACAGCGGCTGATTTTTTATCGGTACAAAAATTTCCGCTGAGACTTAAAATCTCCATGTCAGGGAATTCGTTCTGGACGTATTTCAGTGAAATTTCCGTTCCTTTCGAAAGCATGTTCATTCCCATAGCATCACCAGTTTTGGCAACAAAACGAATGAAGAGGTATCTTCCGGCTATTCTTATCATTATTTTGGTCAATCTAGCGAATCTACTGCTGGAATCGAATTGTTCCTTCATTACAGCGAAATTTTCCGGGTTTTCTATCCACTTCATAGCAGCACTATAAACAAAATAAATAAATCTTTCAAGATAAAATAATTATTGGTTTATATACAAACCTCGCTTTAACTAAAGATGGGAATCTAACGACTGGTCCTCTAGTCATACCATCTCCAACAATCCTTGACGTAACTCCACCTTGTTTTAAGGCTCTACATCCTCTGTTAGTACTGGCTACTAAACATCCTTCAGTTGTAGCCATTGGTATGTATAATTCTTGCGTATCTAACAGTAAAGGTCCTGCGTACCCCACTGGTATTGGCATGTAACCAATGACGTTTTCACAACAAGCTCCCATTACCTTGCTATAATCGTAGTTTTCAAAAGGTAAGTCTAATAAGTGGTTATTCAGATTAGCATCTTTGGCTAAAATTTTCCTCCGGATCCTTACTCCTCTTTCCGGATTGTCGACGGCTTTTTCTATCTGATATCCGGGGATATGTTTATTCTGTACAAGAAGTATAACTTCATCGTCAGTTAGAGTTATAGCACCCAAGTCTGAATCGTTATAGATTGTCAAACATTCTTCTAAACTTCTACACAAACTAGTTTCGGTGATTTCGTTGTTTAGAAACTGATTGGAATCGATTTGGCAGAATAAAGTTTGCACTGATTTGTCTTCAAACTCAACGTCATCTGATAAAAGTAAAATAAACGTAAGCAATAGAGGAGTTCAGTCCAAGGTCAGTATGGCCAACAAAAAGTGGTTTTTCTGACAAGAATGACAGTTAAGGTCTACTGTTTTTAGCTGAATACTTAACATATCGGTGGCCAATAATCCTAGGAACTTCTGGCAAGTCACCAGTTCATTTCGGTTATTCAGTCACTAGTTATGTCAAATGTCAGTTACTTTTTTCACTGACATTTGACATAACTAGTGACTGAATAACAAAAATAAAATGGTGACATGCCAAGAGTTCCTAGGATTGATTATTGGCCTCCGATATGTTGAGTACTCGGCTAGAAAGTAATTTTAAATTTCAGTACACCTTAACTGTCATTGTTGTCAGAAAAAAGCACTTTTTGTTGGCCACACTGACCTTCAACTGTATTATGATTGGCTGTAAACAAGTATTAAATTATAAAAATGAATGAATGGTGAGTGATTGATGATGAGGTAAAATATTTACCGCTGAAAGAATCCGATTTTTCATCACTATCACTTCTACCCAAGAAAAACGTTTCTGACGGTCTGAAATTGTGAGTCTGGGGTAAATATTTGCTCTGGAGTTTTTCATTCAGCTGGACGATATCGCTAGTGTTGTCTGTTTCCAAGTTTTCTGACATGGACGCTTTTATTTTTGCGGTGAATTCTTCTTTATTTTCAAAGAATATGAATTTCACTACCAACGCTAGCAGTAATACCAAAATTACTATATGGTCAGCACTTAGTGTCATCCATCTGAAACAAAAAATCATAAATTAAAAAATTTCAAGTTATGGTGATGATAAAAGTCATTAGTGTTTTAATCACAGTTTTAATTATGTTTGTTTTGTTTAGTATCAGATATGAAACGATAAATAATTTTACTTACTTCATAATATAACCGTGTAAAGCATTTTCTTCCGTTCGATTTAAAGTAATATGTTGCTCGACAACTAATGATCCAATATCATCGGTATCCTCGTCTTTGAACGGCCAGCGACTAAAACCAAAACGTATGTTTCAACAAAATAATAACTCCCGGTATTACCTCACTATTTAATCTCACAAAACATCTCTTAAATAACAATATATATGGTAAAAATAAGTTAAAAAAGGTCAAGAGCTTGTAAATATTAAATAGTTATTCAAATCGCTGCTATTTACAGCTTCATTCATTGATATTTAAATTTTTTTACTGGGACCTTACCTGTGAGCATGGACTAACATTAGCCCTGCTGACATTATTAATTTCACACGCTGTACCACCGGATTCGATTTTTGATCTTCTTCGCGAAAAGCTTTTGCGATCAGGCTTTGCTTGTCGTAGTACATGCCTGTACTTCGAGACAACTGAAACAAATAATTAAATCAACAAAAAGTACTTCCCTACCCACCCCTTTGTTCATGATTTACAGCTTGAAAAATGCTTATAAAATGAAGGTGAGGGAAAAGAAATCGACTGGTGCAATTATTTATTAAAACTTAGTGCTAACGACCTTTATTTTGATGACTGAGCGCTAACAACATTAGGTACTTCTTTTCTCAGCGATCAAGTTTTGGTTGCAAAATTTTGTGTAACAGATACGTGTATCGAAATAAATTGAATTTCTTGTGACATCGATGGGCAATTCACGAAAGTAAAACAAATTGCGTTAGATCTACGGTCGATTTGTGGACTATAAAATATTTCTCTCCTTTTAAAGTTAGCAGCAAACCTAATTTAGATTTAATAGTATTTTAAGAAGTATTTACTGACATATGCACATGTGTTGTTTTTAATAAAATCTTCAAAGTTGTAAATAAAAACAAAAAAGTAAAGTTTAAACAAACAGTCTGATTTACTATAAATAAAATAAAACTTACCTCTAAAGTTAGAGACAAACAAGCTGGATAAAACGTCATAAACACCATGTAATTAACCAAAACTGACAGGCATGCGAAATATGACATCATTTCCAATCGATGCACACCTGAAAATAAAATAATAGCAAATAAAATATTTTTTTTCAGTGTATATTATTGAAAAATTACCAGACAATGTTCCAACTCCAATAACCAACGTCTCAACAATAGTGTCGAGAGTAATAGTGGGTCCTAAGAGCGCCATTCCTTTCGCAATGTTTGTTTTGACTTCGTTCTGATTTGAAGCATTCAAGGCGAATTGAGCCAACATCGCCGCTTTTGATAAATCAATTAAGAGTAGGAAAAAAAATAATGCGTCTCTAAAAATAAAAAATCTTCCATAGAAATCGGCCACTTCCTTCTATTTTTATAACTTACTTAAGATCGGCTACGTTGATACGAAGAATTTTTAATACTGTCGATGTGAATATGAAACTTGAACATACTGTGAATAAGCCCGCTATTCCTGAAACATATTTTTATTATCATCTCGATAGGCCAAGCAATCGGTAAATATTTTTTACAAGAAAAACAAATTTTTTCCACCACTACCTGTGAAGTTTTATAATAAAAGTAACAGATCCGTAGTAGGTAAAATTCAGATACTAAAATATAAATTGGATTTTTTTTGAGGAAAAAATATTGAATTTTATTTATTAATTGGAAATAGAACTGTTGAAACATACAGGGTGGACCACTATAAAGGCTTTATAGTAAATATTTTTTACAAGAAAAACAAATTTTTTCCACCACTACCTGTGAAGTTTTATAATAAAAGTAACAGATCCGTAGTAGGTAAAATTCAGATACTAAAATATAAATTGGATTTTTTTTGAGGAAAAAATATTGAATTTTATTTATTAATTGGAAATAGAACTGTTGAAACATACAGGGTGGACCACTATAAAGGCTTTATAGTAAATATTTTTTACAAGAAAAACAAATTTTTTCCACCACTACCTGTGAAGTTTTATAATAAAAGTAACAGATCCGTAGTAGGTAAAATTCAGATACTAAAATATAAATTGGATTTTTTTTGAGGAAAAAATATTGAATTTTATTTATTAATTGGAAATAGAACTGTTGAAACATACAGGGTGGACCACTATAAAGGCTTTAGTTATTTGACGGATACCTAAAAGATCTTACTTATGCTGCAGGTATATTTATTTATTGAAACCAAAACAAGCTTATTAGTATTAGGAAAGAACGTTAACAAAAATGTGGGTGTCGATTTAAAAAAAATCTATAAGATGTTATGTAACAATAAATATTTAATGAATAGTAGATGACAATGACTAGAGTCCCATTTTCGCAATTTTTTACTGCGGACAAATACTTGTAATCTGAAAAATATACAGGAAACGTGGTGCAGCATAATCAAGTACACAATACATACAGGGTCAGTGGGAGCTAAGTATTTTTCAACAAGCAATATTTACAATATCCTATAGATATAATACTAGAGTATTACGTGGTTGCACTTGAATAACATTACAGCGTAAGAAGTGAACAATACTTTCTCTAATGTTACCTACAAACCATGACATTGAATAATTTCACTTAACTTTCTTTGTAGATATTGTATATATATAACAATGTCTAACCACAATTTTTTTTATCCACACAAAATGAATAATAGTTCTCTCACCCAGTATATATTTCGATCCTAGCTTCTGGAGCTTGCAAAATTGATAGTAAGAGTATAATACTGCTAAGCATCGTATCGCAGTCATTACTATAACATCTGCTGCGTTGGATTCTGCCTGGAACAAACAGAATAATATAAAAATTAAACTTAAGTACATCGTTTTTTTCAAAGTCCACAGGTGAATTTTCAAATTCTTGCTAATACAATTTACAAAACAACAGGTATCAATTTCGTCATGTATATAATATACATCAGGTCATGGCACAAATTAACATGTTTCTGTTTGTTTATATTGTAATATTTAATATTGACGATTTAAATAATTTTAGAACAATTTATGAGATAAAAAAGGATTTCCAGAAAAGTAGAAAATAATAATAAATGAAAAGGCAGTGTCTAAATTATTTTGTTGCACTGAAAAAAAAAACTTCCCAAAGTAATAATAATTATTTTTAGTTTAAACATAACAGTGGAAAATCTGCCAATCAGATGAATCTCACGTATTTGAAAAGGATATACTTAATTTAAAGCCGAAACTAATAAGTCTTTGTAACAGGGAAAAAAGGCAGAAGAGAGTAATGAGAATGAAAAGGTTTGAGAAGGAAATTTTACATATGGTAAACAGGGTTATAACTTAAAGTTTTAGCACAGTAAAATTAATCAATCTGGCAGGTTCCACCCTATACGAAGAGCAAGATTTTCAAATAAATTCAACTGCATAAATACACAGTGCGTTTAAAACCACACTAAACAGTCAATAGATGTATATTTAGAATATTTAAAGCAATAAAGATGTTTATAAACTACTATAAATTATGTAAAAAGAATAGTCTATGTTTATTTATAAAGCCAAATAATAATAATAGACGGATAATAATTTTATCAATGTTTACTTGGTAATTATTGAATGTAATGTCGATTATTTTCAAAATTACCTTAATTATTTTTTTAACAACGCTTTCTAGTTAATACAGTCGTATTACTTCAGAGTTTTATTATGAAATCTAACTAATAATTTGACTCTTCACCTTGAGTTAAACGATGCATTCATTGTAAATGATTTTTATCTAACTACACTTGGAGAAAAAAAATCGAGCAATGACCTTTTCAGACCTATATTTGAAAGATACAAATGTTTGTTAATAACTTATTTACCGAGAGGGGTGGTTCGAATATACACTAAAACTACAGGTTATGTTGAAAACTTTGTAAATTAAGAGTAGTTTTTTATGAAAATTACAAAATATTTACAAATTTCGTGGCTAAAGTGAAGCAGATGCGAGATCAAAGTAAAGTAGAAACAAACGAAAGACATCGCCCAATAATAATAGTTCATGTTGAAAGTGAAGTGGGGCAGACAGTCTAATATTATTTAAATCAGGAAGTTCGGAGATATCATGGTTTATATACAATTTTTCTACTACCAGCCAAATTTAAGACAAAAACTGAAAATAATTCTGAGAAGCGTTTACCTTGTCGTCTGACTGACAAGTACCCTTTCAGTTTTCGATATATCATGAACGCACTCCTTATGTCATCAGTCATTTTTTGTTGAGCGCGAATTTTAAACTAATGTCATTTTTATTCGAATAATTCCATCTTGATAGAAAATTTGAAGCAGCAAATATTTCAAAGACAATCTACTGGGTATGCAAAATTTTGTTGCACAAGTTTTTTGTTGAAAAACTTTAAATATTTGAGTTTGTCCATTATTGATCAGTTGGCTAGAAAAAACAATAATTGTCAACTTCATAGCTAATATTTTTAGTCATGAAACTTGAGTTATTTATCCAATAAATTACTAGCGTTCGATTGTGTTGTTAAACATCAAAATTGGACGGTTATAGCCGTGACAAAAGGCTTACCCGTTGATAGAAATTGCACAATGTATCTTATGTTTATGTTAAACATTACTTCGTCGATTCTGAAACAGTGTAATTAGATTTTTATTTCAAGTGGCTCAGCTCAGCCCTTGAATGTTAAACACGTCATGCATCTCAGTGCTACTCAGGCCAGTACTGACTTTTTTTCAATCATCCACATATTTTTCAGGTGTATGTTAATGCAGGAAACGCTTTCTCAGTTTATACTGGCGAAGCCGTACCTGAGCGGTATTTAAATTTAATGACTAAATTGGCTTTAGATGGGTACTCCATAGAAAAAAATTATTAGATGTTTTCCTTGTGCTTAATTTGTTTGTTTAGTAGTAAAAAATAAATTTTTGATAATTGTAGATAATCACGTAAGAAAGAAACTTATTTCAGTTTACTTTCACTGTCAAGGTCAACAACCGCAGTAGCAAAAGTCCATCTCCATACAGTGGATGGAAGACCTGAAAATAACTCGTCGAGATATAAGTCAGATGCGGAACTACAAACAAGGTGCAGGAGGAACATCGAGTACAGGGTGTACGCAAAAAGCCAACGAAACGGAATTTCAAAATTAATAAATCGGACAAGGACGATCATCAATTACACTTGTGAAAATATTGTGATAAATAGTAATGGCATTGAAATTGATTAATTAGCACGTACGATTTAGTAAATTCGAAAGGCACAATTTGGAGAAAAAAAAAATACGTTTTCAAGGAAAAATTCAACGTGGTCCTGAAATAATTTCAAAATTGGCAGAAACGGAGTACATAGGTACACTTGACCTCGGAGAAAGTGAAAAATTACATAATTTTCAGGCAGTCGCGAAATTTATTTGGGTTGAATATTAAATAGTGTGTGTGACATTGTTGTTTGACGTTCTCAAAACTTGTTAAAACGAATAATTGGAATGACATCACGATATACAGGGTCAGCTACTATCTAAATCACCGTGAAAATACAACAGACATAATTCTCGTTCACACGCTGATTTCCTAAAAGTTTATTTATAAATGCGTTTGAGAAGGATTTTTATTGCAAATTTGAAATCAAAGTTTATTTTGAAATTGATTCATTCTAGGATTTCGTTTGATGAACGACTCTCATATTTCAACCAAGCTGTCAAGAACTGTTTGCGTTATTCAGGATTTCCTTTATACAGATTGTCTCACAATTAAACCTGTTTGAATAATATTAGTCAAAAGCGAAGAAAAACAACATTGAAGGACCTTTGAGATATAATTTCCTTACTGTGTTTTTTGGTTAATAATAATATGGTACTTACCTCGTTTAGACATTTAGTGCAGAATCTGTAAGTTGCTTTTGGTGGAAGTGCAGCGTGTTGTTGATCCACTGTTAACAGCACTGTTAACGTTAACGTAGCCACTATCACTTCCCAAGGATGTGAAGCACAAAACTCCCCATATGCACCGAAATATCGTGTCCACATTTTGTACGTCCCCTGTAACTAAAACAAATATAAAATTAAAAGATAAATAAAAACACTACGTCAATCTAAAATTATATGTGGTCAAGTTTATATTGATTTAATTATTAATTGTGTTTATTGTTTTGGTAAACAAAAACACAAGCAGTTTTCCACTTCGATCTTTTAGCAGACAACACATTATTTCCACCCCCCACTATTTGGTACCAGTCGTAACTTATCGAGAAGGACAAGGTTAATGATTGAAGAAGGAAGATACAGTTTTGAAAACTCGTCACAGCCCAAATATGTGTCTTTTTCTGCGTAAGGAACAATATTTCAGCTAAAAATATTCTCAAATAACAAGAATAAACATTTTAATAGGATGTCGATGACGAATGTCGATTTCCGATTACAAAAAAAAAATATTTACCTAAGTGGAATACATGTGTTCAGTCAAAATATTGGAAAAAAGTTAAAAATATCCTTAATACAACAAACAGGGTGTAATAATTGTTTTTCGTGAAAAAGTTTATAATATTTAAAATTTAGAATTAATATATTCCAATTTTTTGACAAGAAATAGTCATGGGAGGAATCTATGATTAGTTTTACCTGTGCAACAACACTATTAACAGAGCTTCCCAATCAACAGCACTAGGAAACTGATAAAACATTGGCACTGTTAGACTAAGTATTTACTAAAACATTCCTAGAAAGGCGGATCCGGTGCTTTAAATATTTATTTTTATGTGAACATCTTAGAACAGTGTGAATAAAAAAATTATTCATTTTGTCATTTCTGTTTGTCAAATATTTGAACAGCATATCTTTCGGTTTCACAAAGATAAAAGTTTTGTTTCCAAAAATGAAAAAATTAAAGCCACAACTATAATTCAAAACAGTAATCAATAAGGTTAGAAATAGATATTTATGACCGAGTACTCGGGAATATGACCAATTTTATTTCATATACAAAATTTCTCCAGCAGATGTTCTGTCCCTTTTGGCTTTAAAGTGATTCAAAACATAAAACATTTACCTAGCTAGGCAGACCTTTTTTTATTATTCTAATAAAAAGGAGGCTTATAAAAAATATGGTTTATATAATAAAATATTTTATAAATGAATTTTAATATGATTATATGCTTCTTTTGCCGGTGTTTAGGTCAAGCTTTAGCAATGAATGGAATCAATAAATATTTCACCTTGTTAAATAAGATGTAGACATTCAATTTATCTATATGTTGAAATTTACTTTTAGCGGGTAACGCACAACAATTTTTATACAGGGTGTTCCTATATTCGACAAAAAACGCAGACTAGAAAACAGGATTTTTCGTATAAAATAATCATTGTGAATTCTAATGGCTCTCTAGACTTACAAATTTCTCTTTTATATCTAAATATAACCCCATCGCGAGAGTGTAAACATACAGTCTATCCAAAATGAAAAAAGAACAAGTGAGAGAGAACATTTGTCAATGGAATTTTTCACGTCAGACAGGAATCTTTTTATTACATACTTTTGAAGGAACTACCAACATTTGTATTTGAAATATAAATAAATAGCTCGAAGACAGACATAGACGATGAAAAAACGATCGTATTTGCACATCCGCTTTTATTTGTGAATGAAAATTTCAAATAAATTTGACTGGACTAAAATAATTATAGTTGCAGTGTTGTCAATTATTCTCAAATAGACTATGGCGATTGGAAATCATTTAAAATCGATTAGTATTACACGCAGAATATGCATTTTCATGCAGATCTTGTAACATTCAGGGCCGAATTCAGCAATTATATTATTGCTTAGACAATTTGTTGAGCAATCGCTGACCTATTCTTTATTAATCACTACTTATTCATATACAGTCTCTTTTCATAGTTTTGTTTATTCACCAGATACATATTTAACCTAAAAAAAATAGCCAGCACATACCTGTCTTAATTAATTTAAAAGACATCCGGTACATACATTTATATTCCTATAGAAGAGATGGAATTTTTTTGGTTTTTCATGGAAAAATTGAATGAAATTTGTTATAATAATCAATACATAATTTTTTAATGCTGTTGATGTTATAATCTAAAAATAAGCATACCTAGAAAATAGGGTCCTTTGTATGAAAAAAAATGTTGTGTGAACTTATTTTGAACGCGAACTTACATAACAATATGCACGCACAGTGAGTCAGTCGCAAAGCAACGCAGTGTATCCTTTTGTTGTTTTTTCTGGATAAAATTTATATACAGTCAGATTATCTTACAAATTAGTATATGACGTATTGTCAATTCTTGTTCCAAAGCAAACTAGGTATTTTAAAAATAGTTTAGTGATTTAATAAGTTTTTTGACACCCCGTATAAGGTGCAAGAGTATAAGCGACAGGTGTCTGAGATTTAACAAGACTTAATTTTTGCAATTATTACGCTTTATTTTAATGCAAATCATCAGCAAAATCAATTTACTACACTTATCAACTGCAAAACTTAATTTTTATTTATGAAAAGTTACTTGTCTGCGAACTGGTTTCAAATTAATATCTCTGAGACTCTCCTCAGAATCAGTAAAAGTACAATAGATTTTTTAGGTCACCCCGAAATACATAGTACATATAAACCCCACTAGATTCGTTAAGTCTATAATATTTGCGAGTTTCGAAATAAATATTTACCTTCTCATTTTTTGTCGAAAAAATTTGGTCAGAAGTCTATAGAGTAAAGAAGAAATTTGGGACACAGTGTATATCTATGTACATTTTCTGATACCTAATTTATTTCACTTTTTAGTGCACTATTTTTGTTGTACTGTTAGTTGATTTTACAGAGACATTCTAATGTAAAAAGAATGAATTGTTGGTACTTTTTTTTAATAGCTTTATATCAGTCAAGGCTGGCTAGTTTCTCTTTGCCGTACACTGCCCTATCACCCGAAAAATTAATATGTAGTTGAGGTACGTCGAAACGGGAATGCAACGAACACAATTTTTCAATATGACACACTTAAAGGTCATTCGAAATTTCTATCGTTTTTTTTTCATTTAACTCTAGAAGATGAGACTATAGATTTCGAATTGTATGAAAAACACACTGAAAAAAATTTATCATATTTTTTTCAACATGAAAGAATACTCAGCATTATTTTAAGCACACACACTTAAAATTCCACATAAAAAATATATAGATAGAAATATGAGTAGACTAGACTAAACAATTTTTTAAAACTGGATATATTTATCTTTCAAAAAATATGATTTCCTATCAAGATAAATTACTTTTCAAAGTTGACAGAAGTATGGGCGATAAACAACCATTCAAAAAGGGCAAAAGGGTCTGTGGGATTAAACTAATGGTATGTCGTTATATCCAATAATTTATATAACATTTTAGATAATTTATCAAGACATAATACAGCTGTATAAATATATTTTTGGAGTTTTCACAACTATGCAAATTTCTCAACTGGCCTAACTGATGCATTTGGTGATGATATTATGTGATAAAACTGTTTTCAATCATCAGCGATGTTTTAAGCGCCAGACCATTTTATTACCAGGAAATTTCTAGCACTATATAAATTCCCAAACCATTTGCAGTGAAATCATTCTAATTTTGTAAATAAACACAGGCAAATATTGCACCTACAGCATCATCCCACTTTTTACAGACAGACACGTACCCTCTGGGTATGGAATCCTAAAAAGTGCGACTTCCAAACTTGGGACACCTGGTATAGGGACACTTTTTACAAACAAATCCCAGTTCAAACATAACGCTACTAGAAAATATTCATGACAAACATGCCCAAATATTTTAGTTTAAAATCTCCGAGGCATACAAATTATTTTTGCATCTAATTTATATTCATATCACCTGTTGTGACAAATTGTGATGAAGTAATATTTTAAAAAGAATTCAATAGTAAATTTATAATCCTTCCAGGAAGGATGTGTTAATAATAATAGGGGAACGAGGTATATGTTAAGGCTTGTCTGGTCTCCATGGCGTTTTCCCCGCGTTTATAATTTTCTCGGAATTATATACAAGAGGTAAACAATGAAAGTTACAAAATTGACAAAATACTTACTGCTTCTGCGTTCGTCTGATTGTTTTCCTGCAAAAAAAAAACAATAAATTAATAGTATAATAACCAATGTTAATTTGATGACCCATATTTTTAATCCCATTGAAGAAAGAAGCCGCCCAATGGAGTGCATAAATTTTTTTTATAAATTCGAATATTGTGAAATAATGTATACACGCGTATATATTTAAAACAACGCGTTCACAATGAACATGTAAATCTTTGTTTTTAAATTCGGCCCTATCATCATTTATTGGACTGTCGTTTCAACTGGTCTCCAAAATGCCATTCTAATTAATTACAAATGAACGTCTACGAACAAATAAATATTATATTGATATCAATTCACTCAACTCCACGGACAAATAAATATTATTGTATATTGATATCAATTCACTCAACTCCAAGAACAAATAAATATTATTTTGATATCAATTCACTCAATATAGGTATTAATATTTCATTAAACTCACTCAACCAAGAAATAGATACTACTATATTATTTTAAATAGGTCTACATATAAATATACAAACAGAATTCCACACGCCTATGAGACTTATGAAAGTAAACAAGTGGCTTGCACCCTAATCCCATAAAATTTTTCATGTTATAGTGGACCACCTTAGTAGGTACCCGAATTTTTCGATATTATGAGCAATATTTCACTCGGTAACTGGCGATACCCTGCAGGTGCAACTGCGGTGCCAGATTTTCAAAATATATCGGGCATACATGAAGTTTTTCTAATTAATTTCTCTTCTTATAACAGTTTCGAGCGACTTTTTTTAATTCTTACAAATAAATTTATATTATGTATTTATTATAATAATTTTTAAACCTCGATAAATTTAGAGCGTCCCTCGTATCAATCCAATAAATTAATGAATTTAAATATTATTCAACAGTACAGTTATGAAATGTATAACCATGTATAACTGAAAAAGAAAGTGAGTAGCTTGAAATCAAAATATATTGCATATATATATATATAAACAAATTGACACAAGTTGAGAATTTTTTATAGAAGCAAAGTCAGAAATTTTATAGATAAAATAATATACAGTGTGTCCTAAAATCCTAGACACATAAGTGACTTAGTCTCTTCCAAAAGTTAATTTTTTTTAAAATGCAATGGCTGTGACAAATGGAGCCTTAAATTAGCATTCCATACAATTGAGAAAAGTTAAACAAACATTGTTATAATATTTATCTTTCAAGTGTTTATTTTAATACCATTGTTATTAAAGCTTTAGTGTTCGAGGAAAATGTGCACACGCATATAACTGATTCCTATAAAAAATTATTTTCTTTACCACCCACCAGTTTCTAGTTTTGGGAAAAACCAACTTTCCAATGTACACTACACTCAATTGAACAATAATATTTGAAGTGATGATTATTCATCTGGTATTACCCAAATGTGATTTCGGTCTATACACTTTTAATTGTTAGTTCCATACTTCCATTCGGCATTAATTAAATCGCGTACATTCTGGGAATGTAAGGATAAAATATGACAAAAAAAATAGTATGGTGGCTTTGTAACAATATTATTTCGAACCAAGGGCTGCGTCACTAAAAAAATGAAGTTGATGAATGCTAAGAAAGATATTTTACTAGCACTGAAGTTGAAGCATACACTTGACCTCGGAGAAAGTGATTTTAACATTATATAAGATTTTCGGTAACCAAAAAATTCGGGCTGGACATAATTATGTGAGATAAAGTTGTTTTATGATATTTAAGGTACGGCATGTCCCACGTGGACGTATAAAAACTTTTTTTTATTGCGGTTTTACTGGAAAACAGTTGAAAATGCATCCTAGAATAGAAAGTCACCTCATTCGACCCGACTAATGAAAAAAAACGAAGAGACAAAACCATTCGCAATGACAATAGATCTTAGAACGTTCTAGTATTTTATGTGACAATATTATTTATGACTGGAACATAAACTATTATTATATTCATGACCAACTAATTTGAGGTAAATAAATAAAGGAAAGAAACGCATGTCACACATATTTGCGGTATGTCTATTGTTATAGTTTTGCACTAAAATTGATCTATTCTAAACTAATAACAAATTTACATATCTATATATTTTTTCCTCGTTTTTATACAAAAAATTGACTGAATCATTATTGAAGAAGACCTACCGCATAAAATTTCAAATAATCACTTATTCACCATTTCACTAACTCTCACATCCGTCTATTCTCATGTAAAGTTCTTCACCATTTGAAATTTTAGAGATGGCCATGAGTTCATTGCACTAATACATCAATCAAGTGTGTTTTTTTTTCGGTAAGGTGTATTTTTGATGCGAGTACAATAAAGAGAAAAAAATCAACAGTGCATTAATTGATATTTCACGTGAATGAAAATCTGTATTTACGATGGTTTTTACCGTAGACTAATAAAATTCTCCGGTACATGCCTAACGTTCATAATGAAATAGTTTATGGAGCATCATTTATGTTTTCGAGTTGATAAATTCGGTCTGAGAAGAACGAATATAGGTTTATCCGCAATGTTGAACAAGAGCAACAAAGCACATAAAATTTTAGTAGGGTACTCAAGTAATAAGTTACTTCTGGTTTATTTCCAGTCACGGATATAAGTGGATGAGGATTAGGTACGCTGCGTGGGCACGAGTTGAAGATGATTGGTTTCACTATAGTTTATTCAAATTAGATCAACAGGGCAACAGGGCCTAGTAGACGTTTATATCATACAGTGTAATCCACAAAGACAGACTTGAAGAACAATGGGATAAGTGTGCAGAGGGGATGACTGAAATTTTACGGTTAGGTGACTAAGAACAGTAAAATATTGTCGAATTGTGAAATGAGTACAGTGTGTTACAAGATGCAATTTCCTGAGTAAAATATCTAATACATTGTTAATTATAATTGCAATTGTTGCAATTATTAGATTTTAAAATTACTTCGCAATGTTAAAAACTAAACCTGTTTGTGAATTGTAGAAATATATATGTAGTGCCTAACCCAATGTAAAAGAATTTCTCATAATTTTTTTTATTTTTTCGAAATTTCGATTCCACCCTCGTATACAAAATATCATATATTTTGAAATATTCAATTCCATGTCCTTTTCCGACAAACAAATGGAACATAACTTATGTAAAATATTAAGCAAGTTTCATATTTTATAAAAAATGATGTGGGGAAACATAAATTTAATATTATTTAATTTAAATTTAAATACATTGCGCAATTTAAGTTTGTTTATCCTTGGTTCTTGTTTAATATTTTAATATATTGAAAATTTATTAGGATTTCAAATCATAAATATAAAATTTTAGAAAATAAGCCTTAATTCTATTGATAAGAATTCCATATCTATTGTAAATTCAAAATTCTCCCGAGTTCCAGGTGAAGATAATTTAAAATCCACGATAATAAATATTAAATCAGCAATTTTAATAAAAGTGTGTAGTTCAACGCGGTTCGCCGCAGGATATCAAAGAAATCATGAATTAAAAAATATCAAAAACAGCGTAAAACTTCCAAAGATATTTCCGAAATAACTTACCAGACGTCGCCTGAAAAAATTTACCGAAACAAAATTTCACTCCACGAGATTTTCAGCCGTAACAGCAATGACCACGCGCTCAACACCAAGTTCTAGTGAACACTGAAAGTGAATTCTAATCAAACAATTCTCACCGATATTGCAGGCATCTCAATGTAGCGTTTAGTTGAGTCCGCTTTAAATTCCTTTTCGACACTTTTTAAGAATATTCAATAGCAAAGAAGTCGACCCAAATTACAGAAAACTGTCAAATAGTGTCATATTATCTATTAATATTTATTTAGGAATTTATCTAAATTGATCGAAAAGGGTTTCTGGTTGGCTTAAAATAATTAAAAAATAAATTAATAGAAAATAATGTTAATTTAAACAATTGCTATGGTAAAATAGGTATATTGTATCCAATATAAGTATAATAATATTTGCTAAAATGTGATAAAATAATGCATTTATTATAAGGATTTACATAACATTTGTAACTGACCCAATAACCTTTAAAAAATTTGCACATGGTATAGAAAACGCTTACTAGAGAAGATTCTGACCTTGTATTGAAGTTAAAATTCTTTAATTTATTAAATATTATATTTCAAGAAGTCAACAAATAGAGCGTGCCACAGTTTTAGATTGTTAAGCTTATTTAGTAAAAAGATATCACAGATTAACCTTATTATTAGTGATATTACAGTTATAAATCAGTTTCCTCCCTAAAATGTGTGTTAAAAGAGTTAACAAAATATCTTAAGACCGGTCCTGAATCTTATATAAATAAGAAAAAACTAATAAATGATGCTGGACAGAATTGTGGGTAAGTAATATCGATCTCACTCTTACCTTCAATCGAAATGATGTTCAGGTAGTTGGAGATAGCGTAACCAATTATTTTTCTCAGTCTACCAACAATTTAATTTTCTAACTTCACAAAATAATAAGTAAAAGTTTTGTAAAATGACAACACGGGAATAATTAATTTGTAAAATTTATTATTATTTTTAAGCAATTTGTTATGTAACGTGTGTGTGCATATCTGTATTCACGACCAGTGAGACCTAAATGATTTCACTTTCATTTCCACATATGGAAAGTTTTTTGCACCAGTTATTCTTGGCTTTATTTTATCACTAGATATTGAAAAGAAATTTGATTACCAATGGACATGAATGTCCCTAGAAATCCTGAACTTAAGATATACTTTTGAAGTATTATAATAATTGGGACACTCTGTATGTAGGTGGTCTAACTTTTATAATCTATCCTTTATAAAAAAATAATTTAGCCCATGTACTTGGACGACATCTATGATTGTAATATTGAACTAACTTGTCTAAAATATGGTATCTGTAATGTGAAATAGCAATGGCAATTGTTTATTATATTGACAATAGGTGAAAAAGTGTTAAGGAATTTGCTGATGCTAAAATACCTATATAATAACCTCTAATTTTGATGTGACAATGTTTGTAAACAAACACATGTGTGCTTCCGTTGATTAGATATTTTATCGATGGGCATAATATAAACAATCTTATAACTAACAATTTTAAAACTTTTAGCAAGTAGATATTTAGGTATATTTTAATTTTGGCTAGAAGGAATACTGATATTATTCATATTTTAAATGTAAAATGAAACTGAAAATAAATAAAAAGAAAACCACATTTAAACAAACTTTATTCAAGTAAAATTAACACAATTCCAAACAAATACAAGCAAACTAAAACAAAACTAGTCATACTCATGAAAATACAAATTTTAGTGTCAACTAAATGTAATTAACACCCCATTATGAATATGGAAAACAAAAACTAAATACATAACACAAAACATTTTGAACAATTGTGCATAGAGGGTGAAATGTGAAATAGTAAAACCTATATTGCACTAATAATAAATTAAAGATTGAAATTTTAGAAAACCACACATTTATAAAATATAAAATAAGAGATTGTCAACCAACAATAATATAACTAAATGTAATCGATTCTGTACATACTGTTGTAACTATTAAGACACTCTTTTCCACATTTCTGAGATCCACAGCTATTGCATACCGGGAAACATCCTATGCAATTTGGTTTCCCACAGCGACAAATGTTTATAGCTATGTTCTCGACATCCATATCGCGAACTTTTTTAGGAGAAAAAGTTGTAGGCTGAAAATCAACAATGGTAGACTCATCTTTAGGTTCAACTTTAGGCTCATCTTTAGGTTCAACTTTAGGCTCATCTTTAGGTTCAACTTTAGGCTCATTCTTATTATTACAATCAATCCTACAGAATTCGAATTCGTAGTCTTTGCAGTCGTCACATTTCAGACATCTTCTATGAGGTTTCCGGTAAGATCTTCTCTTCATACATTTACTTTCAAGTAACTTTGGTTTGCATTCCGTTGAGTATGGGTTCATAACAGTTTCATTATCATCAACAGGTTGTTCAAGTGAATCTTTGGGAGAAGTATTTCCTTTTGATGACATTTTTGTAACTATACAACAACAATCACCTCACTTTTTACAACGACCTGCTCGTAAAAACACCCAAAAATTACTGAGCAAAACTTTTAATATGAAGATGAAACGTTAGCAGAAACCGTTCAAATCTCACTGAAGGACACTAAGTGTGCTCCGCACGCTTCAACCACAGAACTAGACATAAACATGTGTAGAATCACAAACTGCTCATGCGCATAATCACAGAATGAAAAAAAAGAATAAATAGAAAACGGAAACATAAACTTCTGTAATTTATAATTTTCAACAGCAATATCTCCTTCATTGCCATTGAGAAAAATTGATAAATAAGAATAATAATTAACGATATTCCCTCATAATTATACAATGTGGAGACATCTATAATAATATCTACTATCATTGTCTAATATAATGCTACTATCTACACTAAGATTCCATAGAGTTTTCATAGCTCACAGAAAAGAAAATATCTTTTTGAAGCAAATAATGAGGTTGTCTAAGTTTAATCACATTTTAAGAAATTTCATTTAAAGTTTTATTCAAACTATAAAATTATTATTATTTAATAACATCGTAGCGACATCTGTATTCGTATACTCGAATTTCCGTATTGATCAGCTAGTAATCTAATATTTCACGTCGTACACAATAAAAAGAATATTTTGATACTGAACCAAAGACTTTGTTGTTTTTGAGGTTATAATTTTATAAATAACCATGAAAATCATTTATAAAAGTTCAGGTTTTTCAATGGCTGACTTAACTTTTCCAAGAATGATTTTAGCTTCTCCTGAAGAAGAAAGACCAGAAGATTCTTCAGCTTTAGCCATAAAATATATGAAATATTCTGAGGTTTTAAGATCAACAGCTGATTTTAGTTATAATGAAACTCATCGTACAAGATTAAGATTTCTGAGGAAGGAAGTGGATAATCTTAAAGATACTAATTGGAAATACGAGCCAGTCGATACTTTTATAGGACAATCATCTAAATAAAAGAGGTGATACCTACTAGGAGTCATCCAGTTCAAGCTTTATATAATATTATTCGATTAGATGTGAAGTACTATTCTTGTTGAATATAAAACTGTTAGTTTTAGTGGATGAAAATGTTATCACAATATTCTGACATAAGATAAGATAATATATTTGATTCATGTAAAGGAAATATTCTCTATTCTGTACTACAGACGAAGCAAAATATATTATGGTGATATGCTTACACTTCCTAATAGCTTGTCTTGCTGTTAAAATTATTTAACAAGTTTATACTCAAAAAATCATATATATTTTGTTTCTGATGGATTATTTTCTACACTTTTCTTTATTTTTATATCGGTTGGAACACTTATTCGCTACTTTCAATATTGTCAATAATGAAAATGTTTTAGCACTATACACTTGTTATCTGATTTCCAATATTACTTAATAATATATTATGATTATTATAATCTTCCAAACATTAATATATTACTCTTCGATTACTATTTTGAGTTATAATGCTTAAATAATCTTATTGTCCCATTACTATTCATTTTAATAAACTTTTTTAAATATTTTTTTGTAGTTTTTGTATTATTGTTGGTGAATATTATCTTATGTATAGTAAATATCTGGGGAAAAATTTAAGGATAGTTAATATCAATTGATATTAGTCAATCAGTGATATAAATTTTTGTTACAATGAAGTAGATAAACCTATATCATATCTAACACCTTCTAAAAAGTATAAATTATTTCGAAATATAAGTAATTACTGCGCACAATGTTTTGGCAAACTGATTTTCTAAATGATAAGGTTATATGGTGACAAAATTAAATTTTATTATCATTGCTATCTTTCAACATAAAGTTGCGTTTGTTTTTGCAGTGTATTTGGATAAAATCCCTAACCATTTTACGTTCAATTGTAATTGCAAGTTAATTTTTTTTAGTTTTTATATCAACGTACATGCTGTCATGATGTGTAAGTAAAATTTATTTGCGATTATTTTATATAAATAGATAATATGCTTAATTAAAATGGAATTTATAACCAAAGAAATATCTGAAAACCTTAGGTATATATACTTATAAGGAAATTTGAAAATTAATCGTTTGTTAATAAATAGTACGGAGGACAAAGCTACTAGAAAATAGGGAATGATTTTCATAATAATTAAGAAATTATTAATAATAAAGTAGGTTAAATATAGAGAGAATAGGAAATTTTCGGATAAAAATACCACCGGGGAATACAGATTGTGCAACAAAAAATAATAAAAAAAACATTCTATAAGTATAGAGTGTCCCTTATATCTTAAAAAGTATCACTAAAATACGCTAAATCACACTTAATATACGAGAAGCATTCAGAAACTTGATTTTGAGACAAAAGTACACGCAATTTGAAAAATTTCTGGATATAATATTTAGAAAAGCTGTGGCCTCACCCAATTTTCATGTCTGGATATAGATAAATGACTGATAATTAACAAAAAAATTTTATATTATCCAAGTACACACTTAGTTTTCAGAAAGTACTGAACTGAATAGAAATAATTATAATGAAAATCCACTAAAATAAAGTATTGCAGTAATTTGTTATTTTGTTATACCGACTTTCGTACGAACTCCTACCTCTAGACCTATCTCAAGCGATCCCTGCACATCCCGACCTTGTCCTGCACTATGGAAGGTCCTAGGACGTCGGTAACTTAAATTTTCGATTCGTTAATACTAAAAAGCAATGCGCACAATTTTCTACTCTTGTGGTTATCAGTATATAACTTCAATTAAATTTTAAGTGAAAACTCCTGTGGCAGTAAAGCGGAAACATTTTTTGGACAAAAAGAAAAATCAATCTTTGATAATGTCAAGGTCATATTTATCTGGTTGCCTTTACGTTTGAGATTTTCGCTTGTTCTGTAAAGGATTTAGTGCCAGACAGCAAAATGTATGTGATCTATTAAAACTATTTTACGCATGAATATGTTTAAATGTTTGTTGTACTCTGATATACACTGCTTGTATTTTATACATCCATGTTTTTATTAATTGGATTAAAAAATAGTTACTAGTTATTTTTTTTTTGTTTCAATCGATGGCCATCAAGGATATATTGAATTAAAAAAAAAATCGGAAGTAGACGATAAATAGTCGGATTTTCCCGTTAAAATAAATCGAATAAAAATCAATTATTACAGGTGTTATTATAGTACTATTGAGATATTTTACAGCATGAGTGCTCCTAGTGGGATTTTTACTATCGAGGTAGGGGTTGTTATTAGTTTATTTACATTAATTTTTACCAAACATTTCACAAGAATTTAGAAACTAATTTTTTCACATCAAAAATGAACAGATATCAAGAGGGTAGACAATATTAGTAATAAAGACCTTATTGACAGAATTTTAGGAGTGAATTTACCGCAAAAAAATATTTTTCAACATACCTAATCGGTTTTGATTTCTTGGGAGAACATTCCTCGGATGAAAACCATTGTTTCGATTGTATTTTTGTTTCTGGGGTATAATGATGTACCCAAGTTTCATCTACTATAGCATATCGACGGAAAAATTCACTCATGGCCACTTTTAAAAGAAAAGAACCACACACATATCATTTCATGAGACGGAACACATTCATGATAATATTTACGTAACTTATCTTCGATTTCTTTAATTGTTTTCCCACGTATTCCACATATTTACCCAACAAAGAAAACAGTTTTTTTGAAATTAGTATAAAACTAATATATCTGTCAGATTTATGTACAATTTTGACAAATGACATCAGAAACATGGCGGAAACTAAAAGTATAATCACCGAGAAGTGTTGCTAGCCTCTGGGAAGTAACTCTTCCGTCAAACCGTCCTCGTATACTATGATCCAACTTGATTTCAATATTTCAATGATTTTTTCAAGGAAATAAAAATATATGGTTCAAGGTTCGCAAAATCATTTGATTCGCTTTGAGCATTTTTCAAAGCGGTCGACTTTGGTATATTCCCAGCCATGGTCATTACCAAGGAGATTTGTTGACAAGAAATATTTTTTGTTTTTGGTTGATTTTGTATCCCAAATATTTTACAAATTGAAGGTAATCGGGGTCAGATGGAAGTCACGGAAATATAAAACATCTTTTTGTCGGATGCTGTACAAATACACGACGAGAATCTATGAACTCTACAAATATTTATATTTAAATAAACTAAACTTTGATCCAAGAGGTCATTCGATATGAATGTTTACAGAATGGCAATCATCGGCCACTGCAAAATACAGAAAGCCCTTGTATTTCAACTTCGACAACCGCCACGAACTTACCGTCCCTTGGAAATTCAAATTCGACATTAAATCAGAAAAAAATGAACAAAGAAACCAGCACAGGGATGGCAATGCAAGAGATAGAGCCTCTTCAGAATAATAAAGAAGAAACGGAATATGCTGATCAAAAACCACCCTTCCAATTCCATCTTAGAAATCTTAAGACACAAGTAAGTTTTGCTATTTTTAAATGAAATTTTTAATTTCGGAAAAAATTTTGTTGCGTATCAGTTTGCTTCTTGCATAAATAGAATAGAATCTTATCTTATTTTCAAAATAAGAATTGTTTTGATGAAAATTTATTTAAAGATATTTGTTATAACAATATTTGATAACTAAAAGAGTTAAAATAGACCAGCAATTATCTCGGACACGTGTGCTACAAAATACAACTACCTTTTTTCAATAAAGGCCACTAGTGTTAAGTTTTTATCCAGTTTTATAAATGTATTTACTGGTTTCCATATTTTTGGACAGCCCTATATATTATATATTTCAGTGTGAAATTTGTTATTCATTGTTTTTATTTCTCGTATTTATTATGTCCAATCGATTTCTATATTATATATAGACAATTGTTAGGTAATACTTTTTCGAAGTACTAGCTCTTCAAAATGGAAAACAAAGTTTGGTATGTGATAATAAAGCCATTGAAATAAAATGTACCTACAGTGAGACATGCAAAAATAACTTTTATTTATTGATCTAATTGGTCTAGTGCTGACGTAGCGAATTTATTTTTGTATTGATAAGTCCAACAGGTGTACTTTCAGTCAGGTGGATCAGCTTTTGAGTTTATGCTTATTTTCTTTGAGGATAAGTATCAAATTTATTCCTTATATGAAGTTATTTTTGAGGAATACAATGAATAGAGCGGTAAATAAAGAAATAATAAATAAATTTTGTTAGACAAAAAATGAATTGAAAGTGTTAATGTCTAGCTGCAGCTTTTATTAATAAGATATGTTTTTTTGGCAGCTATTTGCAGCAGTTGCAGTGTCTTGGGTATCTCTAATTATTGGATATTCAACTGCTTATACAGCACCAGCACAATTATCACTTGAAAGAGATTTCAACTTCACCGGTGAAGAGGTAAGCATCTTTGTTACAAATTTTAGGAAAATGTTGTTAAAAGAAATAAAAATATTGATTCAAAATAGACCTACAAAGTTTTGTAGCGATCCAACATCAATAAACCATCATAATCAATGAGATATTGGAAAGGAAAATATTGACAAAGACAATTAAAAAAAGCGTGGGAATTCTATGCAGTAGACCGCCATTTTAATCACTGCACAAAATATAAAAACGCTAACAACCTTCCTCGAAGCATACAAAAACATGTAAATAATAGTTTTTTTCTTAAAATGTTAAAATATGTATGTCGTCATTCTCTTTCTTTTTGTACTTATAAAATATGAAATGTAAATTAAAAATGAGTACATTTTCTATGTAACTATGAGAGATAGTTCTTAAATTCCGGAATATTGAATTCTAATTTATAAAACTACTTAGAATAGATTTCATATTTATAAATTATAATATATTATGACTGATTTCACGAAATTAAGCTTCAAAATAAAAGTAAAACCAGTATTAAACAACAATAAATGCCAAAATAGTCTAGGTTAACAGAATCGTTGTAAAAATGTATTTGTAAATAGGTAATGTAAAGAAACTCACCGCTCCTGATGTATAATCCAGAGATAATATACACAAAATATAATCCGTAAACTCTTATATAGAAAACACAAGAATATATTTCAATAAAATATACACAATTTTGTTGAATATTTTTAAAAGTCTGGGACGCGTACTTAAAACAGCAATTAGGTAAGAAAATGAACTAACGAACTGGATTAGGCGCAAGCGCACCCTAGGTAACTAGATTCACAGGGTACTAGACAGACAGACTGTAGACGGCAAAAAATGAATTCCCAGAAACAATATAAAAACTAATATTTGGTTTTATTTTAAATAGTTGCTTCGTTTACCCTGATTTATATTAAAAATACATTATAAAAAAATGTCGAAATAATTTAGCTTAGAAGAATTGTTTGTAGAAATGTACGTATTTCTAAATAATGTAAAGAAACTCACCGCTCCTGATGTAGGTATAATCCAGCGATAATATACGCTAAGTATATTCCATAAACTCTTATTATATAGAAACCACAAGAATAACACACCATAACACAATATTTTTCAATAAAATATACACAATTTTGTTAAACATTTTTAAAAGTCTGGGACGCGTCCTTCAAACGGCAATTAGGTAAGAAAAAGAACTAACGAACTGGATTTGGCGCAAGCGCGCACCCTAGAAAACTAGATTCGTTGAGTACCTACTAGATTGAAGATTGAAAATAATTAATTACCAGGAACAATACAAAAACTATTTATTTATTATTTTAAATAGTTGCTCCGTTTACCCTGATTTATATTAAAAATACGTCATAAAAAAAATAAAATGAATTAATTTGTTATGTTGTAAAAACAATTTTTTTGCCGATTGGTCATAAAATATTATAGTCCAGTGAAATTGTGTAAATTGACGGATATAATTTTTTTTCAGATGTCCTGGATATCCAGTTTTATGCCGCTGGGCGCCTTAGTTGGTGGTTTAGGTGGTGGTACCATAATTGATTTTATGGGTAGAAAAAGGAGTATCATGTTAACTAACGTTTTTTTCTTGATATCTTGGTTAATATGTTTTTTTGCTTCCAACTATGTCTACCTCTACATAGGGAGAATAATAGTCGGTATTAGTGTTGGTGTAGCTTCGTTAACTCTACCCGTTTATACCGCGGAAAGTTTACAGCCAGAAGTACGGGGATCTTTAGGACTTTTACCAACAGCACTTGGTAATATGGGGATGTTAATTTGTTTTAGCTTTGGAACGTTTTACGAATGGAAAATATTAGCTTTAATCGGAGCAATATTGTCTATACCGTTTCTAATAATGTTTTGGTTTATACCAGAAACTCCAAAATTCTTACTATGCAAAGGAGACTTGCGTAACGCTCAGAAATCTCTACAATGGCTCCGCGGACCAAACATGGACATTGAAACCGAATTCGCGGATCTCCAGAAAATCCAAAAAGAATCCAACGAGCTCAATGCTAGTATATTGGACGTTTTTTCGAAAAACAACTTAAAAGTTTTATCGATAGTGTTGGGGTTGATGTTCTTCCAACAATTTAGCGGTATAAACGCTGTCATATTTTACACAACCAAGATATTCAAAGAATCGGGATCAAGTCTCGACGAAAAATATTGCACAATGATAGTCGGGGTAGTTAATTTCATTTCAACATTCATAGCTGCCGTACTTATAGATCGATTAGGTAGAAAAGTATTATTGTATATATCCAGTGTATCTATGGTATTTTCATTGGCTGTATTAGGAACATATTTTTATTTAAAAGATGTATCCCATTATAACATATCAAGTTTCGGTTGGGTACCTCTTATCAGCTTCATGGTTTACGTGCTAGGTTTCTCTCTAGGATTCGGACCAATTCCATGGTTGATGATGGGAGAGATTTTACCAGCTAAAATTAGAGGTCCAGCTGCTTCTATAGCTACGGCATTCAACTGGGCCTGTACCTTTATTGTCACCAAAACATTCTTGCTCATTATCGATGCCATAGGTATTTATTATACTTTCTGGTTATACGGGTGGATTGTAGCAGCTTCTATGCTCTTCTCCTTCTTCATTGTGCCAGAAACTAAGGGTATAAGTATGGCGGATATCGAGAGGAAGTTAACCGGGATTAAAACTAAGAGAACCAACCCCGTCATTCATCTTAAACCCATGCCAAACACTGACGGATAAATATCTATCTATTGTATCATAACATATTTTCTACTTTAACTATAAAGTTTAGTTAATTATTACCAAATAAGAGACTTTTTTGTGATAAGAAACTGTTTGACATTTCCAGAAGCTGCTTGATAAACTATACGACTCATGCGCAGTGAATAAAAAACCGTTCACAAGAAGTATGCGCATGTGTCGTCCAGTTTCCAACCGTTCGTGACTGCTCTACGAACGGACCTAGTGGTAGAACTCTGTAATATGCAATAAACATCTGTGTACTGTATAATCGTTAGAGGGCGGCACATGTTCGTTTTTTGATGGAAAATGTATACAATGCAGCATTTACTTAAATTTCCCTTTACTTAATAATTTTATTTATTGAATTGTGATTTATGTAGTTGAAAATTATTGTTGAGAATTTAAATTTCTATCGTTGTTAATGAAATTATTTAGCGAGATATTATTTATTTTAAGATAAATATTTTTATAAATCAATAAAAATGTTTTTAATTGAAAAAAAAAACGTTTGTATGTTGTCCCTTGTCCGTGTGTTGTATTGCTGGGAATGGAGTTTATACAAAGGAGAATTTTTTGGGTAAATTATTAACCATTTTAACAAAAAAAAAACAATGTATTGTGATTGACCTGAAGATTTACAATGACGTAAAAAACGTATAAATATTTCCAATAAATACATCTAAAAAATAAATAGGTTCATAAAAAAATTTGTCATGGATTTCTGCATTGTGTACAGTCTTCCATCGCCTCCTGAAACTCTTCAATCTGAAGAGTCATTTCGAAAAAATTGTATTTTTCGTGTATGTTTTTAGAAGCAACCATCAATACATTCTGAGGATTTGTACCAGGACCTGAATAATAACGTTCAATAAAAATAAAATCAGTTTCCAATTCATAGAACATGTTAAATCTAACCTCAAATATATAGGCCAATCCACGACAGTTGACACTTGACTATAATGACAATATTCCAGTGGTAAAACAACTGAACGTTTTGTTTATTGTTTTACCACCTGCTTGCTGTCAAAATAGTTTGTGACGTCACGTGGACATGCCCTATAACAGCACATATTCAGTGGCGTACTTACTTATAGCGACATGTGCGGACATGGCGATTTTATCCAAACTCAAAGCCCATATTCTCAAGTTATGAACTCTCTGTACACCATCAATTTTCAACAGAGTAGACATTACCTCCTCGAAATTGACACCTTTTGGCATCGCCTCCATTAAAACCAGCAAAGCATCTTTAATAATATTAAACGTGGTAATCAATACCAAAATGGAAAAGAGGAAGGTACAAATCGGATCCACAATCATCAAATTAGGCTGAAAAGAGATCCAACAACAGATTAGAAAGAAGAAGGAAGTAAAATAAATACTTACTTTGAAATAAATGACAATGGCTGCTACAAAAACGCCAAAGCTTTGTAGAAAATCACCTAAAACATGAATAAAAGCAGCTCTGACGTTTATATTTTCTTGCTCTTTTCCTCCGTGTCCGTGCTCAGGATCTGCGGTTCTACCGTGAGTATGTCCGTGCTGGTGCAAGGCTAAACCCATACTAAAAATAAACACATGATAAACAATCATTTTTTTTTAAATAGTCTTCGACTTACATAATATTAACCCCAACTCCAACTCCCGAGGTGATTAACATTACTACAGAATCAACTTCGTAGGTTTCGTAAATAATTCTTTGAATAGCCATGTACACGAGTATACCAGTGACAACCCAAATTAGAACAACTGAAGTTAAGGCGCCAATAACTTCGGCTCGGTACCATCCGAACAGCATTTTTTTAGTGGAAGGCCTGTTGGCCATGTATAAAGCGAACAACGATATCATAAAACTGGCGAAATCTGTTAAAAGATGAGCTGCATCTGAAGCTATGGCTAAACTGTTCGATAAATAACCACCTACAATAATAATAATTAGAATATAGTGTGTATAATTGTTTGTATTTTTTTATGTTGTCGTACCTACTACTTCTGCAATCATGAATACAACGCATAGTATACTAGCAATTATTAGTTTCTTTCTTGCCCGCTTGTCAACTTCGGGCGCTTTGTTTTGATGGCAGTGCTTGTTTACTGAAAACAAAAAGAAATAATTCGTATATTGTGCCAAAACATTTTTATATTTAGCCAACTTCTATCAAATATCAAGAAATTGTTAAGCGAATAAAACAATTAGAGATTCCTAGAGTGTTTCGAAGAATATTTTTATTATTCCACAAGTTATCTTTTGTATATAATAAAATTTAATCGAATGACATTCCGTATTACATTTTTAAAATCTCTTCATGCAATATACAATACTATAATTTGTCTACTGGTAATGATAAGATAAAGAATACTAGAAAAAATTTTATCAATCTTTTTAATTGGCGTATATAATATAATTTAATGTATACAGGATGTCCATTCATACATCGAATATACATAGTGGATTAGGACTATACAACAGAGGAAATATATTAATTAAATACTAAGTCGTATCTAGTTCACTCGCTAGACTACCACGAGCCGCTCGAAGTAGGCTCGCGGTGAACAACTTTTTGATGCAAACTACTTCTTTGCTCTTTGCATGACTACAAAATATTAGTAAGGCTCGCGACATGCTCGTTGGCTCGATTTGCTCGTTGTCCCAGGAGTTCGTATGAATACTTTAAAACCCTGTAGCTCTTTAACGAAGTCATGTCATCATTTTTAGCCTCTCTATTAGGTACCTCATAAAGTTATGCTACGAACTCCTTGTGTATATAAAAATTTTAAACAAATTAACTGATTTTCGAAAAAGTATACAAAGCAAAACTTTACTGAAAATTTAAATTTTTTTCAAAGTATTTATACGAATAAAAAATTAGATATTTAATAAAAAAAATATAATATACCATATTCCTTACGTAGTGACATATTCCTGTGACTTTCTTTAACTAAAATCCACTTTGATAAACTGTCTTTACGTTACTTTTACGGACTAACTAAGCTCGAGATATAATGAGGCACTGAAGTGTTACGAACAGAGCATGCTCTATTATTGTATCTATACCGAATATAAATATTCAATGGCAAAAATAAACAAATTCGACGTTACAATTTGAAATAAATAACGCGTCAACGAAAATCTAAAAAAACGGAGGAAATAATTGGAAATAGTAGTACCTAAGAGAGACAGGATATACGTAATATTAGGAAAGCTTGCTCGCTTCAGCAACAATCAGTTGAGAAAACTTAGCTAGACATTTATCGGTTATTATCTTTATGGAATTTGCAGAATTTTTATTGTTAGTTAGCTGGTAGATTAGTTCAAAATAATTTGAGAAATCTTAAACTTAAAATTATCAACTTACCAGTGATTTCTATCATTTTTATTCCGATTCAAATGACGATCGTGTCTGTTACGATAAGAAAAAGCACAAGTGTTGAAATTTATAGTCGTTAATGTGGCAAAGGAGTAACAATAGATTACGAGTAAATATACTAATCCTAATTATTTTCCATAATATTACATAAGTCAATAAACATTTTTGGGTAGTGTGCAAAAGAATAGAGCTGCATGCAAAAATGTACACAAATATATGTGAGTTGTATACAGGGATCCTCATTATTTAAAAAAATGTAAAATTATACTTGACTATTTATATACCCTTGTATATAATACTTACACAATTCTGTTGTGTCTGAGTTTTCCTTTGCGTTTATTTGCGGTTCCCCTTCTAACTCCAAAACTTCTCCTTCAAGGACTGTACAACATCCTGCGCTAAGTCTACCATGTACGCAATAGACGACTCCTCTAGGGGAGGATACACTGTTTTTTCTTGTCTGGAGTGAGCCATAATTACCTTTGTTTAATTTACTGAAATCATTAAAAATCATATCTTTATATCAACGTTTTAACCAAAATTGACAATGTTTAAAAAACTAATAATAGATACAAAAATTCACTTTATAATAATAAAGTACTTACATTAATGTATTTTTTTCTTGATCATCCTTCATCACTACAATTACTAAATTAATCCGGTGTTGCTGGAGGCTGTGATTGATTATTTTAAAATAATTGCACTCGTTACCACAGTTTGTGATGTTTTTATCAAAAGGTCGATATATGGGTTCCTTAGCATCCAATAACAATTTATTTCCTAATACCTATTAAGAATTCATTAATATATACTGTTAAATTAGGTTTTTATATCAATAAATAATAGAATCTTGTGATAACACAGCTGATATTGATGGTAAAACCAAAGATCATGGATATAAATCAGTCTATATTTTGTTTACCCATTAAAAAAAATGTATCTTCAGTTTAGGAGAAGATATTCCGAAAAAACAAATGAATTTTAACTGACAGAAAATTGAAATTAACGAATATAAACATTAAACATAGACAGAGTGTAAAAAATATTTAAAAAACCACAGTTTAATTAGAAAAAATCTTTAGATATATTCTAGCTGGCAAAAAATATGTTTATTATACCACTTGTAAGTTAAGACATACTATTATTATCAGGATGATATATGATACATGATACTTTCGCTAAATATAATAAAAAATACCTCCGCCTATGACCAAAACTAGACTACAAGTTAAAGAAAAAAAATTGAAACTAAAAACTTACGTTTATAATAGTGGAATCTCATTTCAAATTTAGTTTCATAATTGTTTTCACTTCTGGAACAGTCAAAACCAATATTGTAACTATTTCTAACTATTCAAAAATAGCGCCTTCGCTTCACTTGACATTTGGTGTAATCTGCTTAACTGATTATTATCAGTTGGGTTGGTTAGAGAGAGCTGGAAGATCTGTAAAGTGAAAAGAACAATGAAATCTACTGTCAAATCAATAATCTGTCAGTTTACAGAATACAGATACAGAAACAGAAGTGAAGTGCTGGGAAAACTGAAATGCAAACAATAGAGAATAATAACATTTTCTCAATTCATTAAGGAAGATGAATCATTATTATACAGTACAGTGACTACCTTAATATAAGTTCGACTTTAATAAAGATGGTTGTGAAATGGTGGTATCATCTAAAAACGATATAAAATTTTATAGTTGCAAAAGGCTTGCTTTTCAAAATCCATGACATGGGCATTTGTTCAAGGAGGTACTTTTTTCTATCAATATGCTTTTTGCAAATGGTAAGTTTTTACAACTGTCTTTTAAGTTTTGTTGATTTAACAAGAGATCCTTTTTACAGATAATAGTAGTAGAAAGACAGGTGTTTGACTTCCTGGGCTTTCTATGGGTTCCAATATTAGTCAACTTCTTTGAAATTGTATTTATCATATTTGGATTTTTTGGTGCTTATCAATATCGCCCAAAATATATTATAGCAGTAAGTATTTAAATATCTATTTTGACAAACCCATTGTTTCCCTTTGTATTTTAGTATTTACTATGGCATATCTTTTGGATTGGTTGGAATATTTTTATGATATGTTTATATCTAAATGTAGCAGGATTAGATCATGAGGTACCTTCTTTTACAAATTTATCGAATTTTTATCTCAAATTATTTATTTAAGAATATTGACATTATAATGTGTGTTTTAGAAAAATAAAGTACTTAAATTGGATTTAAATAGTGACAGTTGGTGGAAAAAGGAAGGACCTGGATGTAAAATTAAAGATGTAGACGCAATACCTATTGAGTATGAAGGATGTTTGATCAACTATGTACATGTTGAAATTGCACAAGCAGGAATCCAGTGTATTTTGGCCGTAAGTAAATTAGAATGGAAACATGGAATTTTATATTTTAGAAAGAAAACCTTCATGATAATAATTTACTGATAGATAATTAGTAATTTATTTTCAGTTATTTAATAGCATCATTGGTATTTGTCTAAGCCGAATGTTTCTGGAAGAAGATGATACTTGTAAGTATAAATTTCATTAATTTCACTCTACAAGAACATTAACTAACATTGCTACCCTTGGATTGATTAAAAACTATAAAAACTCAATAAATACACAAATTGTGTAATAATATGGATATCCGTTTATACATTTGTTTAATTTTTTGATCAATCCTGGTATTAAATAAAAGTATGCTTGCAGTCGATTTCATTGGTGGTTTTGATCCTCAAACAATTTGGTAAGTTGTGGTATATGGGAATGCACTATTAGATATTAGATGAACACTTAACATTTCTGTTTATTTTAGTAGATGTACAGAGTTGGACTTTGCAATTATAGAATTGCAAATTGTTTTAACACTTGATTTGAAGTTCAGAATATGCTTTATTATATAAAATTTTAGTGCTGCATGCGTAATGCATTATCCTATACATCAATCCCAATATTTTTTGCTAGTTACTTTTCTTTGCAAGTCTCTCCTATTAATGTTGAACAATAAGTTTTGCCAAAATATGAATATTTAAATTAATTTCTTGAAACTTGAAAATTTTATTTTAAAATTCCCCAAAAAGTGACTAACCTTTTTTTTATCTCGTGAAAATAATCTATTTATCAGATACCATAATCAGAACCGTGGCATACAGTGAAAGCTAATTGATAATTGTGGTCGATTTCCGTTTTATCCTGGAAATACCAAAAATATACTGGTGAAAAATTTTTTAGTACTTTAGAATTTATAATAAGATAAGAGATATTTTACAAGATAATATGAATAGTGGGGTTTTATTAATTAATGAAATTGATTGATAAAGTTGAGGTTTTATTGATACTCTTTTGTATAAATATTTATTTTTCTTTGAAAATTGGTCCAGCTCTGTTATACACTATCGCTTTTATATTTATTTTCAGTTAAATATGAGAAGCCAAATGCACCTGACAGTATCTTGTTACATCCAACTTATGTGACCAGAGATAACATGTACAGTTCTAACAAATTTCTGCACAATTCTAATACCTATTTTTTTCCTAACCAAGATATACATCACAAATGTAGACCGGTGCGCGTGGACACTATACGTGATACAAAAAGAAGAAGTAATTCGTTCAATAACATTGTCATAACTGACAGGAAAGGTCCTAAAAGACCCATTTCATTGTATTCAGAACCTTTCGATAGGATATCTTGATAGAATAGTTTTTTTTGTAGCTCTAGTCATTTATTATTTTTTGGACTGGTAAATTAGAATATATGTGGCTTTTTGCTGATGTCGAATCTGCTTTTGGCATGAATTACTTTATTTATTGCATGTTTATGTAATTATTGTGAACTAATTAAACTTTTAAGAATACACTTCTTATTATTTTCTCGCCTCTAGAAGGTTAATTACACCTACCAAGTTTCCATTCATACTTTTAAATTGCGAATGTCATGTCACATATTTTTCTATGGAACTGTTGGTGTAACTTCCTTCGAAAAACATTTTGTTACCCTATTTTTCGCAAATCTAAATCACTGACATTTCTAACAGCGTCATGTAAATCTTCCCGTAAGAATAAGACGACGAAACCTCGACTTTCGCTTTACTCCATTGAATTCAGCTCCCACCTGGAAAACCGACCGAACGACAGTGACAACGAATTCGACCAAGTACCAACGCCAGTTTCTCCCAAACCAATGACTCCAAGAAGAGTGAAACGACGCAGCGTTATGACAAGAGGATCATCAGGGAGACACAGTACTAGCAGTCGCAGATCACACGCTAGATCTTCCACTAGATCTAGAAAGATGGCGCAGAATCCAGTGACAAAACTATTAGAGCAGCAACAACAAAAGAAAACGTATGATAGTCCATCTAGTCTTTCGCCCATCGAGTCTCCTTTACCTAATTATTATATGTCTTCCAATAATAACTTGATGATGCATCAAAATTGGCCGGCGACTGCTGGTCATTCAAATCCAAACTATCAGCAATCTTCTCAGCAGAGCTTGAACGAAACAGAAGAACTGGACGAGTTATATAATAACAGACCTGCCTCTGTTCGTTCAAGCTATTCTAATTTCCATGGAACCAGAGCTTTAAACTATTCCCCTCCAAAGCAATATCACAGTCATGCTACTCCACAAGTCCCACAAAAAAGAGGGCACTCTAGCAGAAGTAGTATGAGGTCTATGGCTTTTTTGAACAGTGGACCTCCTGCTTATACTTCCCATGGACAAATTCCTGTGGATTCCGAGACTCCAATGTAGATAGGTAATTTATTATTTTATTTTTATTGAATATACTTTAGGATACTTCAGAAGACAGGCAAAATATACACTGTCAAAAAAATTGATAGGAGTATAGGTTGTCTGTAGTTTAAAAATAGCACATATTGAGACTTGAAATTTGATGCAAACTATGATTACGTGTAGCTTTATATTTATTTGTTATTCTTTACTAGTAATTTATTTTTTAGTATCACCAGATTATTGTATTAAATATTTTTCTACTTGAGTTTTGATTGATAACAATTTTTTTTTTCAAAACCAATTATTCTTTAAAGAAACGCAGGGGCGATGGTAATTAATAAATTAATTGAAGAATAATCCATGATGATGTCAAAGTACTGTTTTAATCATATACTGAGTGTCTAGAAACTGCAAAATCTAGAGCTTATTACAGCGCTATCTAAATAATTCTTGCTCCTTTAGTAAGATAAAGCGATTGCTCTATATTTTGCAGTTTTCTTTAAATTTTTGGACACTGCATATTCAATAAACTATTATTTTATATATTTTTCTACAATCGTGATCTTAATAATCTTCTTCCCAAAACTTGACATACACTTAGATTATTTTTCTGCATTGTGATATAATTTTTAAATAGTATAAATTAACTGATAATAAGTAGGTATTATAGTAACTCATTAGTATTTTGTAATCGTTTTACAAATTTGACAATTTATCTCAAACGAAAAGACTGTTGTGCTGCTCAAATCGTCACTCAAAATAATTAAAAGTAAATGAAAACCAACAGTATGAAAGTTACTAATTTTAAAACGACTTTACAGTCTGAAGAAAAAGTATTATTTTGAATGACGTACTTCATAGAATTAATATATGGGTAAACTGGTAATCTAATTGGCAATTTTTTTCTGAAAACTGGTGAAGTATAAGTCTATTACGTATAAGTTGTAAAAAATATGGTATTTTATCTTATCTAAATAAAAATTGTCATAACAGTTACATTTCCTTTACATTCTGAAGGTCGACAAGTGTAAACTTTGATTATTTTGATAAGTTCTAGGACAAATACTCAAGAACATAGTATATCCTGTAAAATTATATTTTTAATTTAGATATTCTCTTGCAGAATTTTTGGTTTTTAATTGTTTGAAAAAGCATATGAAATAAATGATGCAACTATAACAACATATCATTCTATGGGGACATTTATTTGCTTTAAAAATTTGAATAAAAACCACATCAGTAATTTTTGTATGTAGGTTAAGTTAGGTTTATTTGAAATGGGTCGATTTGGGACCACGTTAAAATTTATAGACCTCGGTGGTGAATGTTCAATGAATAATCAAAAGTATAGGTGCAATTTTTGTTGTTTTGTGTTTTTGTAAAATATATATATGGAGCATAACCTCAATGATAATATGTAGCCCTTGCCATCATTCCATGTACAAATTCATAATAATATTGTCTGTACTTTATGTTTCAATATTTTTATAATTCAAACAGCATTTTTCTTGAAAAAGGGGGGGGATTTATTCCCAACTTTTTATAAATATGCAAAAATCACTTATGAAAATTGCTGTTTGGATTTGACTAGATATATATTAATCAACATATCAGTAGGATGAAAGTGCCACATACGAATTTGAGAAAGATAACACTAGAGGTTCGCGAAAAACATTTTTTGGGTATTTCTGTCAAAAACTAGTCTAGGAAAAATGTTTTGCTGGTGATATTTTTCTAAGATTATGGCGCTAGTAGTTGTTAGTGAATAACTTTCTACCAAAGTAATACGAAATTCGTATTTTTATTGTGTAATATTTTATACTATTTAATAAAACAAATTTTTTCAATTGTGCGTTTTATTTTGAGTGGATTGTGAGAATAGTAGAAACCTGTAATCAAAAACGTCATCTAATGAACATAAGACGTACTAAATACAGGTATTAAAGCGCCATCTCGAATTTAATAGCCACATATTGAAAGTAAGCGTTGATATACTGAAATTTTCCATCTGCATGTAGCAAATTCAAGTTTTTATTTTAAACAAAGTAATTTTGTTACACTAACACCCTCTACCCTTTATATGCGTGACGAATTGACCTATATTTCGTAGCCACCACTCAGAGCTCCTAGATAAAGGGGATCATAAAGACTTGTTACACTTTTTATGGTTCGTTCATTCATGCTTACTACCATCCAGAATACAGGATGACTCAAACTTAATACCTATCATTAAATTTTACAAGAAAATGTACTAAGTAAAATAAAACCTTTGGCTTGCAGTAATTTGCTGAGGGTGTTTTCTAAAACGTTTTTCTCATTATCAGTATTTTAATTACTCTATTGAATTAGTTATTAAACAGTTTTTTAAAGGTTTTAATAGAGTAGCGCGTCCCGGTATACCGATACTATCCCTGCGTGTAGGCGTCTATCTCTATCCCATGATAGAGCGCGTCGTTGCAACCCCAACGAAGCTCCCCTTAACAGGTCGGTCTCGGTCGTGATCGGCTCACGGCTGGTGTGTATAAGTATTAGAGCAGAGAAGGGCGGCTTTTCTCTGAGCTGCTCCCTTCATTGTGCCCCAGCTATGGTCCGGGAGGCGCGAACGGCTCATCCCCTTCTGCTGGTCGCCGTGTTCGTGGTCATGTGTGCTGCCTTACCACATTTCGTTATGGCAATAGACCTAAGCCGTCTCTACGGACATGTCAGCTCTAAAAGAGGTAAGTTACCAATAACTAGAATCTATTTTTGCACTGCAACTTGTTGGTAATCGTATCAACAGTTGTCGCAGTCATCCTACACTCGATCAATAGTCTTGAAATGTTTATGTTTTTCAAGTGCATTTAGATCTCGATAATTTGATTGTTGCGTGCTTGTTTTGTCGACATCTTTCAATTATAGGGCTTTGAAAATACGAGGTCTTTTCGTTTGACGTATTGTTGTAATTTTATTTGGTGTTAAAGTTGTTTCATTTGAATAATTTTTACTCATTGTCAATAAAAATAAATAGTTTTAAGCGTCAAAAACTGTCAAGTATGATATTTCATCTGTGAGCTTTTTTATTTATTAAACTGTACTGTAGTATACTGGGTGTCCCAAGACTTTGTACTAAAAATTATTAAAAGACTTCAGTGGTTGATATGATTCAATTATTCATCATATTGTTTTTTTAACTCTCAAATGCCACACCTATATTCCAACATTTTCAAAGAAAAAACGTATCAAGTTTTTCTAGTAGTAGTAGAAGATTTTTAAAGCGCATTTAAAACTTCAGTCAGTTCCAGAGGTGCACTTTCTTTGATTGTATAATATTAATGTTTAGGTGCAAATAAAGGTGGAAACATCAATAGCTATAAATATCACTTGTTTTTAGAACTGCGATCAATAGGAAAAAATTAAAACATTTTGTCTTTTTTTTATTATTTGGTTCAAGAATAAGGATTTTGAATTGAAATTTTAAAAAAGTCCTCTCAAAAGACACTCTAGGTCAAACAAGTTAACCTTAAAATAACTAGTTTTTCTACAATTTCATTCCCTTTGAGAAACATCAAAGTCGGATGCATTTGCTTATTTTAATGGAATCATACTCCCAGCGAGGATAGACACAAATAGAAATCGAGTATGTAACGAATATAGGGGGAATCAATAAAATGAGAATTAGAGATTTGTATGATATATTCTCCCTAGCTAGACATTTAATAATTATAACCCAACATTAGGGCTATTAACCTTATCAAGTACACTCAACATAACAATCAATATTTCATGAAAACATTGCACGATTTAATGATTTTCTACCAAATGTGGAAAATTTCTACAACGCAGTAAACAAAATGTAAAAAGATACAAATCAATTTGAAATTTCCCTGTTGCATCACAGTCATAACATAAACATGTATATAATTCATTTCCCGACTGTCATATCCGAAGTATGCTAGTTAAAAGTGTTATTGAACAAAATAAAAACATTATACATAAATGCAACTGTATAATGTTTATTAAAATAAATCGATTATCCGTGCTCTATTTCAGGTGATGCATGTCATCCATACGAGCCATTCAAATGCCCTGGAGATGGAAACTGCATTTCCATCCAATATTTATGTGATGGCGCGCCAGATTGTCCAGACGGATACGACGAAGATTCACGACTGTGTACAGCAGCAAAACGACCTCCCGTTGAAGAAACGGGGAGCTTTCTAAAATCCCTCCTACAAAGTCATGGTCCAAACTACTTGGAAAAATTGTTTGGGAGCAAAGCTCGGGATGCTCTTAAACCACTCGGGGGCGTTGATAAAGTAGCAATCGCATTATCAGGTATGTATCTTTCCATGAAAAATATTATTAAATCCATAGGAATCAGTTCGAGATTATTAAGAGGCTTATATGCTCCTGTGGTATGACTATTGATATTTTTTTTGTATGTTTCAGAATCCCAAACGATTGAAGATTTTGGTGCAGCGTTGCATTTGATGCGATCAGACTTGGAACACTTGCGTTCGGTATTTATAGCGGTGGAAAATGGAGATTTGGGAATGTTAAAATCATTGGGAATAAAGGATTCAGAACTGGGAGATGTGAAATTTTTCCTGGAAAAACTAGTAAACACCGGATTTTTAGACTGAACCATATTCGACCCTGCTGCTATTATCTTCGCTCATCCTCAACCTCATTTACCTTTAAGTAAAAATTTTTATTCTTATCTTCCTTACTAATATATATATCTGTCTGTTTCACTTTCAGCAGCAGAGTCCGCATCTATCCGTCCCTTATATTCATTTTTTTTTCAAACATTCAAATCAAGGCGACGAAAAAAATTCCCTATTAGCTTGAATTATGTTACAACTCTGCTGAACAGCCCTTTTCGCTGTCTCAAAAGGCTGGTGGCATATCAACGGCCAATATGCAATTTTACAGACTTATGAATACATATCAAAGCACCAAAAAGGTCTTTGACAACGGCACATATCATAGCTAAGTGTATTTATCTATAAGGCAATGTGTGATCACATTAGTTAACACAGATTTATATTTACTAGTACATATATATAATATATATATATATAGTTTTTATTCATGTTATTTAGACATCTGAGTGTTTTTTGTCTAAACTACATAGTGGTCTACTCCAGGGGAAAGTATACATTAATAATGCTTCTTCCTTACCTAATTTTTCATTTAAATTAACAAAAATATTTTCCAAATTGCGATATACAGGGTGTTATTACACAAACACAAGATTTTTTTTCTTAATCCGAATCTGGATTCAATTGAGTCATTGTTTGAATATTTCCCTTCTTCAGTGAAATACCCTGTATATATATTATCATTTATTTTTTATGGTGGTTTATATATGAAACGAAAAATGTATATTTGCTCCAAAAAGCAATGATTGTGACACTAGACGTAGTTTTTAAGAATATTGTAATATTAAGGATATAAATATTGTAATTTTTAAATTTATAAAACGCCGGCTGGCCGGTTTGATGGTACTAAAATCCCGAGTGATCAGAGTTAAAAATTTTAACGCTACCTTAAAACTTTGTTGGGAATAGTGCAGGGTAACAAAGTGCTAGATCTCGTTAATATTTTCTCCTCTAACAGGGATTTTTGTATTTTTTTTTTAAAGCGGCAACGCTGGGTTGCCGGGAAGCGCTTTGTAGGGCCTAATGCGCAGTTACCCTGCAGCCTATGGGATCCCGCAATGCCCACATTGTGATTTTTGTACATATACATAATCTTAGATGCCGTCGACACAACTCTTTATAGATAACGACCTGACACTTAACATCAAAAATATTCAGAGTGTGAAGAACGCCATCTGTTACTAACAAGCACAATCACATCCGCAAGACGCGAAAAATATAGTCAATACGTTGAATTGTCTGTCTCTTACTCAACTTTCGATAATTTTCCATCTTACCGGTAAAATTTTTCGAAAGTTGTTATTTCGGGACATCCGCTATGTATAGAATTTATATAAATATATATAGGGAAAGTTTTACAAAAATATATTTTTTCGAATGGTAGTGCAGATGTTTTGTGTGTTTGGTACGCGACGAAACGATCATTTGAATGATATACCTCCCGTATAAAAAATATTTTAAAATAAAGGCTGGTCTATCAATTATTATAATAAATAAAATACATATCAAAAATATTTTTATCGTTACGCATTATATGTTTATTTATTGTGGAGTGGAATTTCTAACTTAATAAATATATTATGAAAAAGAATCGTTTTTTTTTTGGAACTAGGAAATGGGACAAAAAGAACCGGAAAAGTTGGAAGGATGCAAGAAAATGTTATGCCTTATGTCAATTCAATCTAATTCACATTCTTTGACATAATCAAAACATAAAACATTTTTTAAAGAAGCCTTGAAACCTTGTATATAGCACGGAAGACCACAGTTTGGTAGTACCAATACCTTTGGTTCATCCTTCCAAAAGTTCCTATATGTTATCTAAAAACAACATATTTTACCAGTTTACCAAAATTAACAAAACTTATTATCTATTTACCTTTATTTCTCCATCTTCATACAATTCCAGCACAAGCGTCGCCCCAACATCAGGGTTAATAGTATCCACCAGCTCAAGACTTCTTAAAATATGAACAAGCGTCAAATCATGACCTGAATACAGGTACAACAACGTTTCGTCACTGCCCTTCAAGTGATTTTCCATATTCTTTATAACGCCAGTCAAAAACATCCCTAAAAGTAAAAGAATACACAGATTTAGTTCCCGGTGATTTTTTAGCACCCAGCAACCCAAAGGTGTTAATTTTAATGTATTTAGGCGCGTTCACACTGTGTCATATTCATAACCATAGAGTAATAAATAAAAGAGAGGTTTTAAAACATATGAAAGTAGCTGGCACGAAGTTTGTGCGCAGCCAGTTGAGCATGGCGCATCACAGCGACTAACTGAACTAACAAACCCCGCCTCTAGCCACCTGAAAACTGTCAATATTAATTCAATTTGAGGTTAGTCATTTCTGAACATATCTATCTATTTTTATTTAATTCTTTTTATATTTAAATTGATTATCTTCAACATTGGCACCTATTTTTTAATTTTATTTCGAAACTAAGGACCGTATTACTAAAATTTTTCAATGTTTCAACTCACCTCCTTTTACTTTTTTCATATAGGGGGTTTCAGAATACAAAGCCAAGTTTCTCGCTGCCAATTCCTTCATAGTAGCCATCATGGAGTCGTTTACCCAGTTTGGAAGAGTAAAATTATGCAGCCGTTCAATTTCCAACGTTTGATACAAGGTTTCTATGTTTTCTATATTCGTAATGTTCCATCCAGTTTTCTTGGTTAAATAATCTTTTAAATATCTGTATTTATTTTCTATTTCCTCAATTGCTGGAGTTTGTCTGATTTCTTTAAATATTTTGTCGTATTTAGCACACGGAGCCTTCATAACTATATTCTAAAATATCAATACCAATAAATCAAAAATTCAATTTTAAAAAAATTACTTACCGTGTCCTTAGATCTGGGTGAATAACCAATAGGTATCGGTTGCCACAGTAAGTCTGGGTTCCATATTAGATCGCCTACAGGTGGATACAATCCAGCGGTGAATAACTGTCCACTCATTTGACATCTGTCATGATAACTACTTGTGATGTTTACATCTTTGTACCAGTATGATTCGGGAATAAACTGACCATATTCACTTCTTATATTTCTACCCAACAAATATAATTGCAGTTTACCTTTCTAAAAATTAATAAAAATACGTTAAGTACCTACCTATTATCAAATTATATTTAGTACCCTTTATAAAAATAAAAAAATCGACGCCTCTGTCAAAAAAAAAAACTCGAATGTTATTGTACAAAGGTCTGAATTTTTTAATTAAAGCGCTAGACCCCCGAAAAATATTTTCAACTACAGCATTGGTTATCTTACATTTGTTAGTTGCCCCCAGCCAGTGGGCCAAGTGTAGTTGAAGTAAGGATCGCTAGGAAATGTGGAAGTAGGCGTCCTTTCACCATGTCTAAACGCCTAAAATGCGAGAAACTGAAAATTTCTAGTAGCAGCGAACTTGACATACTTACGATATGTAGTTGTTTTAAAACGGATTCACCGAACACTTTATTTATAAATAATACCGAAATAACAAACCACATCAACTTCATTTTTATTAAATAATTGTACTGAGACTTTATTGTTAAACGCATAAAATGATATGTTATTCTTGTTGGGATTATAAAACGTGATACGACATAATTTATCTAAATGATCCATGAGCGTCCCAAAATTCATTTTTAGGAAGAAATATATTATTATTTTCACATAAACATTTTATGGTGTAGTTCTTAAATAAATTTTATTTAAACTAAGATATAAAAAAGTGATTAAAAACCATCTGAAATTAGAAAAGGTAAAAAATAGTTAAAGCCTATTAAATGTCACATTTATTCCTCATATAAAAATATAATAAGTACCACACGAATTAAATATCTTCACATAATAACTAAAACATTAATGAGCATTACCCAAAAGCTAACGAAATATAAATTCTTCCACTTATCAAATATACCGATCTCATCTGTACTGGGATCCATGAGCATCCCCAAATAAACAAGATGAACGATACTCGTAAATGAAAAAATTAACCTGCACATCCAAGACACAACACTGTTTCTCTTAAACCTATGACTACAAGTGTTCTTACAAGGGTAAACCTTGATGCAACAACTAAACGCTTTAGCTAAGTAATCTCTAGAGGTAAATTGTAAATAAGAAAATATTCCTATTGATATTAATACTACAGATACTTTGAACTCAAACCCATGGAGAAATGAAGACATGATGAAAGTTGCCAATATGCCATAAAATTTGCCTAATGGTAACCATGATCTGTACACATCTAAAAATAAGAAAATTCTAAGCCTAAAAGTTTATTTTTCTTTAAAACGTCTTTACATATTTAGGTGGAACAAAAAACTCTAGGTATGCCACTGTTTTATCCATGTATGAATAATTTGCTAATAAATATGATGAATTTAAATAGAAAACTTACATTTTTTCAAGAAGTCGTGCATTGGCTTGTTCCATGTAGTCACAACTACTGCTAGAGCAGTAGGAAACTCGATCTTTGAAGGATCTGCTACTTCGTACTTCCATTTCTTAGGTTCATGCCAAATTTTACTATTCTTATAACCTGCAGCTAGCATAGATGCTTCTGACAAAAAACTGATAAAGTAATGGCTTGTTCTGAACGACAAAGCTTCTCTATAACTTATTAACCACCTGTTTGAGCCTTCCGGAATGAAATGCATCGACCAGCAATTAGATAACATAAGGAAGAACATTGATATAAATAAAGCTCTTGTTATTCCTAAGATCCACCATACATTCTAAAAAAAAATTATAATTAATCATTTTAATTCTTTATAGCACCATAAAATGTCTTTACTTTTTTTGTAGGCTGGTGAAACATTGCTATATACTCTTGAAAGGATATCCAAGGACCAAACATTACATTTGCTCCACAAAATATGTAAGCACAATATTTTAAAAAGGACGGATATACTATAGCACCTCTTTCAACATCTTCTGCAAGTGAGATTAATTTCATACTAAAAACCATAACAACTCCCCTAATCTCCATCCAAGTTTCAGTCTTCAATAAAAAATACTGGCTAAAAAAACAGAACTGAAAAATATATGTTCATGAATGAATAAATTTTATCTTACCATAACACTAAAATTACAATTAGACTGTACTTGACAACGTTAGAAGTACTGAAGTACCTAATTTTGTTCACATTTTTCTTTTGAATGGAATAATATTGTTCTTGTATGTAACTGCTTATTCTTAAAAGAATATAGGATAAAATGAAAAATACTATAACCAAGTATTTTCCTTCACTCGAATCAAGGTTACTTATTAAATAGATTCCACTGGCTGCAGAAAGTACATGTAATACTGTTTTCGGTACATTGACTAAAAAAACATTAGCAATTAATCTCAGGTGAATGGTTTTGAACTAGGAACATTTAAATACTTACAAGTAGAGATTACTAATCCAAAACAGAGATTAACTATAAGTATTTTATATAAAATATGAGATATACTCTCTGCGGAGGGAACAACACAGTGTTCCCAAACTTCTTGACTAGTTTCTTCATAATATTCATGCTCATATAAAAGATCTAGAGAGCTACAAATTAAATGAACATTTAAAATATTTTGATTATACATTGCAAACACTTACTCTTCATGGTCCTCCAATGCAGAAAGTGACATTGTTTAATAATTTTAATTTAATTTTTAGAAATGCCACCATTTCGTTTCAAAACAATTTCAACCATGTTGATAATGGCGGTAATTCTCTTTTTCATGGCCTTCGTCGATGTAGGAAACAGGGGAGGGTAAATTAAAACGTATCGCCCTTGCCATAGAGTAATAGATTTTATTACTCTGTGGTATGGCATTTCCATCGCATATCTATGATCGCATCTGTCACTGTCACTGTATTTTAAGTTTGAAAAACCGTGGTTTTTGAGACGATTAGTTTTTTGAAGAAACCATTCTTTCCCCTTTGAGTATTTTAATGAAATTTTAAGAAAAAGCTCATTTTCAACATAAATTATACGAATTAAAGCTACAATACGAATATTGAAGTGAGATTGTTGGAAAGTGTTCTCAAAAAAACAATGTATGGGTATGGAAATTCAAAAGTTATCAGGTAAGGGACATTTATTCTGAAAAATTGATGAGAAACTGGAAAATAAAACAAATAGTTCTGCTTCAGGTTTCATATAATATATAATTTCATTAGATATTACAAATCTAAACATATGACACAAATAAATTCTCACAGATATAAATATTGATCTTTGTATAAATGCATTGAATCACATTAATAAATAAATACATAGAATTACACAATATACATAAAATTCAAAATTTAAAAATAGTACCATTTTAGAGGTTCGAGTTTTAAAATTTTGTATTTTGGAATGAAATTTGGAATGCTACTTCCAAGATACATAAAAACAGAAAATATCACATTTGACTTTGGATTGAAAAAACATAAAGATCTGCATAATAAAGTAAATTTACTTGATAAATTTTTAATAAAACAGTAAACATTAAAATTGATATTTACAACTTTAAATAAAAGTCTTTGTAACTCAATCCAAAGTTAAATATTAAAAATCATGTCCATTGCAAATTGTAACTCTGAATACAGACATTTCTTTCGTCTCTATTTTTACAATTTACATTGGAGGTCAATAAAATTGCAGCGTTCAATTGGAAAGTATAAAATTATTATTCTATGGGAATTATTTTTCGTAAAAATAAATAGGTAAACTATGTTATAATATAAAAAAATCAACGATCAAATAAACTGTCCAAAATAATAAAGCATTTCTATCAATTATCACTTCCTAGGTGAGGTCATTAGTACTAACAAATGACACATTGAAGTGACAACATAGTAAAAGAATGAGCAATCGCGATACATGTGATTTATATAATTAGTTAAATTCAAAAGAATATCACATGTCAAATAATTGTTCACTTAGCAGTGTGGCAAAAAATTCAAATCTTAAGATCTTTTATATATTTAACTATCTTTTAATTAAAATTTGAGTTTTGTTATAATTAAATTAATAAAATGATAAAATACGAATACTTTTTTTTGAAAACATTTGGTTACACTAATAAAAATCACTTTGGGTTTTTCAATTGCAACATTTCCCAAGTCCGCAGACTAAACTGAACATTATTCGTTTAGTAATAATTCTCTTATGTTCATGTAATTAGAATCGGATGTAAAAAACGCAACTAACTCATTAAAGCTGGGACGATCTTCTGCTTTGTACTCCCAACACCGCTGTATCATCTTGTACACATCATCCGGGCATTCTTTCGGCCTTTCCAACCTTTCACCAGCTTCTATCAATGTTATTGCCTAAAATTAAATAACAAAACGTTAATATTTTGTTACTGACAAGTGAAATTATTCTTTTGGTTACCTCAGATCCTTTCATATCACCATAAGGAGAAGCTCCAAATGCGTACATTTCCCAAATTGTAACGCCAAAGCTCCAAACGTCACTTTTATGAGAGAATTGACCATAATTATAAGATTCTGGAGCATACCACTTCAAGGGCCATTTTCCCCCTGCTAATGCTCTAAAATATAAACCATTCCAAGCTTATATAAGTTTGTTTAACTCTAGTTTTCATTTCAGTTACGTACCTGTAATATTCATGATCTGTTCCAAGTGCGCGAGAAAGACCAAAATCGCTTATCTTAGCTTGCACCTGGTTAGCTAGCAAAATGTTTCTTGCAGCTAGATCTCTATGAACGAATCTATTTTCTTCCAAATACTCCATTCCTTACAATAAAAGATTATTAAATAATGCAAAGGTTTATTTGATTTATCAATTTGAAAAGCTCACCTTATATAAACTTTAATCGGAAGCATGAAACATAGAAGAATTATGAATAATAGTGAATATACTAAGAAGATTCTAGCTATACCAATACCTAGCTAGAATCTGTTTAATAATTAAGGCTAACAGGGCAGTATCGATAACTTTTACTCAGCAAAGAGACACCAGGACAGAGATTTTTAAAAATAAAAAAAAATTACTTACCACAGGCTATTTGAGCAGCCCAAATTTTGAATTCGTAATTCGGATTAATCCTGTCTTTATTGACGTCGATATATTGCAATATTGAACCTAAAGGAACTAATTCTTGTACCATTAAAAGAGGTGGTCCCAATGACAATCCTATGAGTTTCACGATGCAGTGATGGTTGAGCTTCACCATGACCTGAGCTTCAGTTAAAAATGCACCTCGATTCGTTTCCATTTGTTCGTTGTGTAGGATTTTTATTGCAACTTTGATCAATTCGAAATTTCTGTTTAAGTAAGTGCCTGAAAAAATTCAATTATTATTGTTATTAACATTTAAAATGTTCCTGATACCTTCATATACAGAGGCGAATTCTCCTTCTCCAATGAGAGCGCCTCTTGTCAACCGATCCGCAGGAATGTATTCATTTTCATTTTCACAGTAGTTGTTATTGTGAGGGTTTCTTGTTATAAAATCACTTGTGAACGAAATATTTGCAAATTGACTAGGAAAAAGTTTATTATGAGGTTCATCAGGTTTGGGAACAGGTTTTGGTGGCACTTTTGGACAGTTTTTCTTCTTATTTGGCTTGGGCATTGTGGAGAACTAAAAAATAAATTTATAATAATTAAAACATTGATGATTTTTTAAGGCTTACTTCAGGTACAGGTGGTTTTGGTTTCGGGCGTACAGGATATTGTAATACTGTTGGTAAACCATCAGGCATCAAGCTGTAATGTTCGATAATATGCTCCAAAGAGTCTAATAATGGTCCATCATCAATAAACAAATATCCATCCTAAAATTGAATTAATAATAATTTAATTAATAAATCAACCTATAGAATAATAAAATTCACCTTATTATGGATAATATAATTATAAAATGAATCATCATTCAATAACGTCAACACATCTTCTTTTTTCTTAACACTAAATCTAACTAGATAGGTACCACTTTTTGTACTGTAGGCCCTAACTGTAGCCTCTGCTTCACGCCTATCCATTGTTCCATGATACCAGTCACTCCTATCTGTCCGTTTAGGGGTATATTTATACTTTTCTAGAAACATTCAAGAAAATAACCAATATGAGCAATAAACAAATGTAAAATTACTTACCTAGAATATCAGCACAGTCATAATGGTTATTCATACGAGCCAACTGCTCTGGTGTCATATTATCTTTATTCCTTGGTCTTGAAGGAGAATTTAAGCAAAGTAATTCCTTTATTACTTCTTTGTGACCTCTACTAGCAGCCTCATGTAGTGGTACTGCCCCAGTTTCTGTGTTCCTAGCTTGTACATTAGCATTTCCTGTTTGAACAAGAAGTCTTACAGTTGATGGAAAGTTGTTTTGACTAGCATACTAAAATTAAATTAAAATGATTAAAAAACAAACTATATGTATAATAAGATCTGTCTTACATGCAATGGGGTGTAGCCTGCAGAGTCTCTGAGATTGACACTGTATCCTTTTTCAATAAGTTTCAACAAAATATCATTTTGTCCACTTATGCTTGCTAAGTGAACTGCTGTTTGTCCATCTTGATTTTTGGCATCATGAGGATGATCGGTTTTCAAGAATTCAGAAACAACAGTATAGTTCCCTTGATCTGTAGCTCTGTGAAGTAAATTTGTACGGCCATGTCTGCGAGAATCAGGTGGAGGTGGATCCTTTTTAATATATTCAGTTAAAACTAGATTTTCTGAAAGTTTATTTGGTGTTCCAATATAGTAGTCGATAAGGACTTCCAGGCCATGGAATTTCAAATATTCATCTAATGAAAAAACAAAGCAAATTTAAGGCTGAATATTAAAACTGAAAATGTAGTTGTATCTTAATTTTAAAGAGCTTACCTATAGAAAAAAAGGCATCTTCTGTATGTCTTCGAATTTGGAAATGACTAACTTGTTTATTATGATAAACTGAGAGAACATAGTCTCCAGAAGAAGAGTTACTTTCGCGAACAATAAACAATCCATCCTTCCTGCCATCTAAAACACAGTACATAGAATGAATACATGACTTACAATTTGATTCATTGTTACCTTGGCATAAAATATTTTCAGCTTCCTCCCTCGTTAGTTTTCCATGAAACCAATGAATATCTTCATATTTCTTTGTTGTTTTATTCATCTTAATAAATTTAGTGATGTTAAATTTCCATGTGTTTAAAACTGTTTCAAAATTTCTTTACTTTTGTCTTGTATACCATACAATCGCAAAACAACACAAAAATGAAACAATAATTTTGTTAACAGTCATAATTGTCATCATTACTGTCAATTTTTTGTGGTTATTCCTCAAAATGCATCAACGTTTTGATTACTTGTCGGTTTTAATTTTCTAAAATAAGGTGAATTACGTTGACAGTAGGTACTACATTGCTCCTAGCTGATTTTTCATTCAATTATAATCTCATTATAAAAACCAAATAGATATTAAAATATTGACACGTTTTCCTGTAATTGTTCCACTGGTTTTGATTTTTTATGGATCAAAAACAAAACAGCATTCCCGCAGAAAGTACACATTCTTTCTTATAGGGGGCTCCACCGTGCCAATGCTTGACAGACGCTTGCGTATTTTGAATAGTTTTTGTCACGTGGGTTGCCTACACAACTTGAAAGTTCTTTCTTGTCAAAACCTACATTTGCAAGGTATGATAAATGTGAAATAATCTTTCTAAATCACAAAAAATTTAGAACATCCTTTTTAAAAATTATATTCTACAAGCAACTGGCTCTATTTTAAGACGTGTTTTATAAGCTGTGTTTTATATTTTAGTGAAAATATTTGAAATAAAAATTTGTGAAATCTTTTGAAGATAGTGAAATAGTAACAATCTTGTTTTCAGGTCTATAAAAATGGGCCGGTACGCTCGTGAACCCGAAAATGCTGCGAAATCCTGCAAAGCCAGAGGATCAAACTTGAGGGTGCACTTTAAGGTAAAAAATTTAATATTATTGTTATTCTAAATATATGTTTTATATACCTAACCTAACAAAAATATTTTTATTCCAGAACACATGTGAGACTGCTAATGCTATTAGGAAAATGCCTCTTAAAAGGGCAGTAGCCTATTTAAAAAATGTAGTAGTTCAAAAGGAGTGCATTCCCTTCAGAAGATTCAATGGTGGTGTTGGTCGTTGTGCTCAAGCTAAACAGTTTGGCACTACCCAAGGTAGATGGCCCAAAAAATCTGCAGAATTCCTTTTGCAGCTCTTGAGAAATGCTGAAAGTAACGCAGATTACAGTGGACTTGATGTAGACAGACTTGTAGTAGAACACATTCAAGTTAGTACTTACAATTTGCTATAAACTATAAAAATTTATCTGGTGTACCTTCAAAGTAAATATGATATTGTGCACTTTGTAAGGACACCAATATGTATGGTGAAATTGTTGGCCACTTTGTAATTAGTTATCTTTGAGTCAGTGCCATTGGTATGAGAAATGAAGTACCTAAATATAAAATATGTTATTTCTAAGTCAAAATTTAAACATTACTAGTTGAAATAGAATTAGAAGTTACTTTTTTCCAAATAATTTAAAACTTCATGGTTATTTGAAGTAACAGAATTCAAATAAAAACAAGTTTTCATCTAAAGTATTATATATAACAAATTTGCAATTATAATTGTGTTGTGTAATAAATATACATCTTAAGAACATGATTTAATTTGTTTATCAAAGGTATTAACCCTCTAAAACCTTTATTTTTACTGTTTATAATAATTGCAGTTATATAACTTATAAATATCAATGCTACTCAGACTTTGTTGAATAAAAACCTGTGTTACCTTGAGGATGCTGCCAAAAAACAGAAAATTGCGCCATAAATGCGTATTTTTTGGTAGTTGGTCAGGTTTTAAAATGTTTTAACCATGAGTGATGATGTTATTGAATTTTTAATGTTTCCTATTATCATTAACTAGTGTCTTGAATGTTTGTGTCACTTTTATTTAGACATCCTGTGTGGATGTCCCCATTAATTTTGTGTTTATTTACAGGTAAACAGAGCTGCATGCTTGAGACGTCGTACATACAGGGCTCACGGTAGGATCAACCCTTACATGTCATCTCCCTGTCACATAGAACTTTGGTTAACTGAAGGTGAATCAACTCCCGAAGCACCCAAAAAGACTTCTAAAAAGAAGACTACAGTAGACAAAACCAAAAGATCTAAAGCTACTGCTGCTGTAGCACATTAAACAATATAATTATTTGTTAAAACTTAGTTTGATTTTCTTTTTTTTTCCATGTTTTCCCAACCTGATTGATGTTTTAAGTTTCGTAAAATATAAATGCTGATTTCAAAGTTGATTAGTTGAGTTATGTATTCTCGTAAAAAATAAATTGCTATAAAATATCTTGAGTTTTATAATGTATATTTGGTATTTAAATGAAGAAGGAGTTGGTGATTGAAAATTCGGATTCTAGATAACTAAACAAGTGTTTCTTATTGCTATATTTTTTTCTAACGTAACTTATTTTTTCCTTTTTCCACACCACAGGAAATCTGGCGTATGTCAAGACACGGAAATTTATGTAAGTATTAAATGTTTTACAATAAGTATAGAAATATTGGTCATTTTACAATACATATTTTTTGTTGGCTACATTACTGGAATGGTGGGTATAAAATGAAATGAGAAAAATGATCGTATTTGAATAGGAATTATTAAATATGTTGAAGAAATCCCTATACTTTGAGTATATAACATTTACACAATAAACTAGTGTTATAAAAATGTCTTGAATATTCATTGGGTGAGAAGGTTTTTGATTGTTCATCGCAAAATGCTTATAATTATTCTAGAAAAAATAGCTTGCTAATCGCGAATAATAATTGTATTTTTATTATTTCGATCTGTCATAAAATATGTTAATATCTTCATTATGCAATGATAATCTTAAAAATTTCGTCGGGCCCTTTTTGATAAATTTACATTGGAAATTGACGTTCAAGATTTCCTTAGACCGGTACTGTTAAGAATGAGTACCTACCCCGAAAATAAAATTTTTTATGTATAGCTCGGGTATTTTCAAGTATAGGTTCTTGGAATAAAAGCAAATATTTTTTTTGTTGTTCTTACAATGTCATAAAAAGATCTTTAAATTGATCTTTACGATTCTATATGTAAACTATAGAACATTTGGTTATTTTATGTTTTTACTGTTGGCAGCTTTGATCGCTGGTCATCTTGAAAAATTTTGACGTTCTTTCCCTTAGACTATAAAAACATATGCATGCTGTGTTAAAAATAGTGTATTTGTCGTTAATATTCCAAAAAGTTATGATTTTTCATTTTAATTAACTGGTTGATGTTATGGAAATATATTTTAAAGAAAAGTTATTTACAAGTTCCTTAAAATATCCTTGAAGATTGTTAGTTGAAGGCAACTAAAAAATGAGTGAAAATACAGTTAATAGCGCCCGAAGACCAAATTTTTCTAATATTCCTCAGAATGGAATTAACAGAAATATCAACCTCATTAACATTAAACCTACTGCGAAAAAATTAGTAATTAAGAACCTCAAGAGTAAGTAAATTTTCCCTTTATATAGACTGACTTTTCTACCTAGTAACAATAATATATATTTATGAAATATATATTTAAATGAATAATCGTGATGTGAATGTAAATATCATTGATTTGTTTTAACACCATAATGTAACTAGCACTCCAAATTTACTTAAACAATTTGAAGAACATTGTCCTTTTAACCATTTGTTTATTTATATATGTACATAAAGATGAAGTCATTACAAGCAGATTTTGTTTTTAATAAAAATTTGCTTAAAATAATCACTGAAAGTTACATAATTGCCGGAAAATCAGTTCCATTTCATTAAAAATTTTGTTTATAATCTATTTTGTACCACATAAGGTTTTTTTTCTTCAATGTAGTGAAAGTCAATACAAAATTCTTTTAGTTTAATATAATAAATATTAAAAATACTAAGTACTATGTGAAGAATCAATATTTACAATATAATATGTTCTGCTTTTCATTCTAAAAAATCTTATCTATTTTCTTCGATGTTGAAAAATATTATATAATGTAATTATTGATTTATTTTTCTCTAGTATTTGTAGAATTACATGTAATTATTGTTTTAATTCATCTAATAAAGTATTCTGGTATGTTTAAATAAAAAAAAATATTTAGTGTCAGTGGAAATATTAGAAATGTTGAAAATTTTTACAGGCGAACCCAAACTTCCAGATGACTATCGTGAGCAAACATGGGAAAAACTCAAAAGTGCTGTGCTAGCTATCCAGCTGTCCAAACCCAATCAGTATTCGCTAGAAGAACTATATCAAGCTGTAGAAAATATGTGCAATCACAAAATGGCTCCAACATTGTATTCAAGATTATATAATTTAACTGAAAACCATGTATCTCATAATATAGAACAATTTCTAGCTGAATCAATGGATCGTTTTCTATTCTTGAAGAAGATGAATGAAACTTGGTTAGCCCACTGTAACCAAATGATAATGATAAGGAGTATATTTCTTTATTTGGATAGAACATATGTTCTTCAGAACCCAAATATTTTGTCCATTTGGGATATGGGACTAGAACTATTTAGTAAATATATTATTTTGAACACTCTTGTGCAAACTAGAGTTGTAGAAGGCCTACTAATGTTGATAGAGAAGGAAAGACATGGTGATAAAGTTGACAGAACTCTCCTCAAATCACTTTTGCGAATGTTGACTGATTTACAAATTTATGATAAGGCTTTTGAACAGAAATTTTTGCAGTCCACAGAACGTTTATATGCTGCAGAAGGGCAAAGACTAATGCAGGAATTAGAAGTTCCTGACTACTTAGCTCATGTAGACAAAAGAATTCAAGAAGAAAATGAAAGAGTTCTGCATTATTTGGATTCTGGTACAAAGTACCAGTTGATACACACTGTGGAAAAGCAACTGCTTAGCGAACATGTAACCAATGTCCTCCAAAAGGGTCTGGAACAGTTATTAAATGAAAATAGGATCAGTGATTTGACTTTACTGTACCAATTATTAAGCCGTGTTAAGAATGGTCTTGTTGAATTGTGTACATCCTTTAACGCATACATTAAAAAGAGGGGAAAGACTATCGTAATTGATCCAGAGAAGGATAAAACAATGGTTCAAGAGCTTTTAGATTTTAAAGATACCATGGACAACATAGTCATTACTTGTTTTAATAAAAACGAAAAGTTTGGTAACTCCCTCAAAGAGGCCTTTGAACATTTTGTAAATCAAAGAACCAACAAACCAGCAGAACTAATTGGTAAGTACATACAAGTTAATTCATTTCCTTATTTTATGATGTTGGATTTTTTAGCGAAATTCGTAGATTCCAAGCTCCGTGCTGGAAATAAAGAAGCAACTGAAGAAGAATTGGAAAGACTGCTCGATAAAATAATGGTGCTTTTCCGCTTTATTCACGGCAAAGATGTATTCGAAGCCTTCTATAAAAAAGATTTAGCAAAGAGACTTCTTGTAGGTAAATCTGCTAGTGTAGATGCAGAAAAAAGTATGCTTAGCAAACTAAAACAAGAATGCGGTGGAGGATTTACGTCCAAATTGGAAGGAATGTTTAAAGATATGGAACTTAGTAAAGATATAAATGTGGCCTTCAAACAACATTTAAATGTAAACACTCGAAACTTAGCTGCTATAGATATGACTGTGAGCATCCTCACCATGGGCTATTGGCCAACTTATCAAGCTTTGGATGTTACCCTTCCCGACCAGATGGTGAGGTTTCAAGATATTTTCAAGGATTTCTATCTAAGCAAACACAGCGGAAGAAAACTCCAGTGGCAACCAACACTAGGCCATTGCGTATTGAGAGCATCATTTAAAACAGGACCAAAGGAATTAGTTGTTTCTTTATTCCAAACTTTGGTTATTTTGTTGTTTAATAAATACGATGAAGTAACTTTTGAGTACATAAAAGCAGCTACGAATATAGAAGACGGAGAACTACGAAGAACACTACAATCTTTAGCGTGTGGGAAAGCGAGAGTTTTGAATAAACTTCCTAAAGGGAGAGATATCGATGACTGCGATAAATTTAGATTTAATAACGAATTTACTAATAAGTTATTCAGAATTAAAATTAACCAAATCCAAATGAAAGAAACTGTAAGTACATCAAAACATTTACTTTGTTAATTGTGTTGTTTGAGGGAATAATTTATTGTAGACTGAAGAACAGAAAGCTACTGAAGAAAGAGTGTTTCAAGATAGACAATACCAAATTGATGCTGCAATTGTACGTATTATGAAGATGAGGAAAACACTTAGTCACAATTTGCTTATAAGCGAATTGTATTTACAGCTTAAATTTCCAGTTAAGGTAAGAAAATTTGACTTCTTCTAATACTTGTACCCTTTTTTATAAAATTTTATGATAATTTTTCAGCCGGCAGACTTGAAAAAGCGCATAGAGTCCTTAATCGACAGAGATTACATGGAACGTGACAAGGACAACCCAAACCAGTACAACTACGTTGCTTAAGTAAAAAATTTGTGTTTTATCTTGTTCTATCAATAGTTTATCTTCAAGATTTTGAAAGAAAAAAATATCTAGTCCAGTGAAAATTCTGGCCACTTTCTATATTGTAAATAATTATTTAGTTTAATTTATTTTATGTGTTCCCCCGGAAGTTTTAAGGCTAACAAGGAAAACTGCATCAGATTAAACAAGTTTGCATTGCGTTAATATTAACAGGGTGTTTTCAAACTGCGCATTGCATTTTCTATAATTTTTCACAGCACTGAAAATGAGCTTGTTAAACGGTAGGCGTGTACAGTGTGTGACAAAAAGTTTGTACCATCCACTTTGAAGACAAGATTTTTTTCTATTTTAAAATTCGCTTGTCCCACCATATTCCAAATTTTATTTATCAAAAGGCTAATTGTATTTTATTGATTTTTATTTTCCAAAAAAAAATGTATACAGGATGGCCATTATTTAAATGGGAAAAAATTTGACAATTTAGTGACCTTTGAATATTTTTTTCCTTTTTATCGAATTAATAAGAAACATTTAAATATTGGCCAGTTTGTATATATGTAAACATTTATTAGAATCTTTGTAATTTTGCATATAGTTGTTGTTAATATTTACTGTTATAATTATCCACAACTACTCTAAATAATTATTGAATTGAAATAAGAAATTATTTTACCAGAAATCTATATTTTTCCACACCCTCCACTAGATCGCACTTACTATACGATCTAACGCAACATGGAGGTATGTAAGATCATCAACCCGATAGCCTTGTCATAGACAGGGCCAATAAAAATTCTTATCGGAAACCTGATCGATTTTCTATTTACCAAATGTGAATCATTTATCGATTAATTTCTAATTATTTATTATATTTTTTGATTTTATTGAATGAAATTCAACTCACGCACACCAGAGGAAGACAAAGAGTAGGGAAAACTTATTTTGATTGATTCGTAAAAAGTATTGGGTGATTTTTTTGTCAAAATATTTACATCGCTGTTGGGAAAAACTACAATATATTATCGATGTTAAATGTACCACAAAAAAGAAAGTTTTTAAACATTACCACTAGGTTTTGCTCAGATAGGTTTTTTTTATATTTTCATTTTGTTGAATGATAATTCATTAAAATAAAATTTAAATATATGAGTTTGTCGTTTTATATTACCAGTTACAAAACATTTTTTTTTGACGAGGGAGAAATTTCAAAAAAATATTCACATTACTTGGTAGCATTTACAAAATTAATAAACGGATACTCAAAAATGGTCTATACAAAAAAATCTTGTATAACCAGATAAGATCAATTTTTGTCATATTAAGTAAAAGATGGGATAAAATTGATTATAATTTGATTCTTTGCTACCAGAAAAAACCAGTTTTCAATTTTAGTGAAACCATTTCATCCAGATTCTAATATTTTGCTTACATTTTTTGATATAGAAGAATCTTAAGACCACCAGGCTTACAACGTGAAATAGTTTATGTATGTATGTAATAAAATAACCAATTACTCAAGTCTTCTATTCAAACTCAAGTGCACCTTTTCAAAAAATAAAAATTATCTACTGCAAATGAATTTCAAAATTATTCCACCAAGATACAACCATGCAAATAATAAAGTTAATAACCAATAAGAACTTCCTTGTGTCTTTTGATTGTTCTATATGTTTTTTTAGTATTGGTCAGAACTAATCTATTTTCAGTGTGATTGTATAGTTTCTCTGGTTTAAATTTGTAGGTTTTGTATCAAAATAATATGATTTCGAAATCAAATGTGTATTTTTGTTCTTTTATTACCTTTTTTCCTAGTGGTTATGTCTCAAAAGTATTCCTAGATCTCACATTGAAGTAACAAGAAAAACAAAAAATTCTAAATTTATATATTTATTTTTGCATTTAAAAAATAATCTAATACAATAACTTATTGAATTTATCACTTGAATATTATTACCTATCATGATATTTAACAAACTAATAACTAGAAGGAGGTGGATAAATTTATATATTGATAATTTATGTTTATTTGATGGGAGGTAGAATTTCCATAGTTTTGCACACCCAGCCAGCAATATCTACATCTTCTGATTCAGCTTTTTTGATCCAAGTGTGATTCTGAAAACAAATATGTTACAAACTAAGTTGGATTATTATTGTTTTTATCAACTAACCATCAATGTTTTAAGGTCTGCTCTTTCATCTGGATTTTTTCTCAGACACCTGTCAACAAAATCTTTAAAATCATCTGTAAATATTCCAGATGGTAATTTTGGAGGAGGTTCATTTACAATATAATCCAACAGTTCAAATATAGCCATAGGTCTAGGACCTTTAGTGTGATCAGGAGACTCGCAATCATTGTGTGGTCCAAAAATTGATGCTAATGTTTTGGCATCTGGTGGAGGAATTGGGTACATTCCTATAGCCATTTCAACTAATGATAGACCCAGAGACCAGATATCACTTTGTACTGAATAATGTGTACCCTGCAGTCTTTCTGGCTAAAATAAATATCAGATTAAAATGTATAGGAACAAATTTTGCAAAATCATCATCCTACCGACATGTAACTCCTAGTTCCAACAAAAGAGTTTGCCATTGAATCGATGAGCTGTCCTGAGACACCAAAATCACAGATTTTTATTTCACCAGAGCTATTTATAAGTATATTACTGGGTTTTACATCTCGATGCATAATAGCATGTTTATCCCTTAAATAACTAAGTCCTTTAAGTACTGCGAATGTAATCTTTCCTAAAAAATGTATATGTTATAATATATTCAATATTAATAGATTATAATTATTTGCTTACCCAAGATATTCTCTGGAATTCTACTAGCTTTCTTTAAAATGAGGTCTAGAGATCCCGCATCCATATATTCCATACAAATACTTATTTCTCCATCACTATAGAATGCTCCATAAAAACCAACAATATGGGCAAAATTACATTTGTGCAATACTCGTAATTCCCGGATTATTTGCTTTTTTATAGCTGGTTTCACCTCTAAATGTATTAATTTTCTAGCCATTATTAATCCACTACCTTTGTGGCGTACTTTTGTTACTACCCCACCATTCCCTGATCCAAGTTCTCCTAGTTTTTCAAAATCATCATCTGAAAACTCGCCACCAATTCTTTCTTTTTGGCAAAGGAACACTTCTATTCTTTTGCGTTGAGTGTCATCCATTTCAAGAGTTGAATCTAATTCTTCTAAGCGGGCAGTTAAGTTTTCAATGCTATTTCCTCTTACCAAATTATTAGCTCTAAAAAGTACATTATTACTCTTATATTCAATCTGAACAACTACATCTCATTGGACAGACTATATAATTACTTTTGGAAGCCGTATTTTCTGGACGTATTGCTGCTCATAGCATAAGTAATTGAGGTCGAGAAGTAGATACTTACACAGGAGTTTCTTGAAACGAAGAGGTTGGTGTTACTGTTGGTGTTTGGTCTATGGCACCAGGAGGTAGTGTTAGATTTAATTTATTTTTCGACATTGTAAATATTTACATTCCTCAATTGTTATTAAAATTATTATTTTTTAGGTTATTTTCAATTGAAATACGTGATACAAGGAATGGTAATAACTTTTCATTCACCGTTTTAGTTATCACTAGTAGATAATTGATTTTTCCCGACTTCGACTAGTTTTTATTTATCTAATCTATACAATTTTAATCAAAGTTGGGAGTGACACTTGTCTGCACTGTCAATGTGTCAATTTGCAGATGACGTATATCTTCTATCTCTCATATTGGATTGGACGTCTACCAGAAAGAAGCACAGCACAACATAAAATTATTTAACTTTTGTAACTTTTGTTTATCAATTAAATGAGAATGGTATTACGTTTGGTAATTGTTTGAAAGCATTAATCAGTCAAACGAGCGTATCTTTCTTTACGTCACCGAGTTTAATACTTTTTGAACGCACTTTCTGTTTGGATGTTAAAATAATATTTTCTAATCTGTAATTTTTCAGCAGCTGTAACTGTAATGACTAATTACTGCAAGTTATTACGATTACGATTTACCTCAAGTAATATTGAACCTTAAGCCGATACTGTAAAATTAGGCAGGATGTATCTTAAGCCCATGCTGTAAATACGTGTTACGTGTTTGAGGTTAGGTAATTTAATTGAGTTATTAATTTCGCCGTAGGTGGTGCTACAGGCGTTAGATGCCATCTTGTGATATGTGCATACCCCGCGATCTTTAAATATACATCTTGGTTCGATGAATTAGTTGTTTCAAGCCCGATAGAGGCGCTAATAATTGAATAGCGCATGCGTTATACCTGTCAACTTTCGAAGGAAGGAGCGTGTGACGTGGGATACGCCATTTTAAAAACAAAAACAGACAGACGTAGGTGCTTCTTGTTGTTGTTTTAATATTTTGTGAATTTTAAGTTGTTTTATAGTGTGAACTGTGTGAAGACTATTATTATTACTTAATTCGTAGATTTTGTTGGTAAGTAATTGGAAATAACATTCAATGCTTCCACTCCTACTAATCCAAATCTAATAAGTTAAATATTTTAAGACTCCATTTTTTGCAGGTGATAAAATTCTCCGAGTTTAATAATTATGCCTGCAATTTATTGCTGTATGAGAAATTGTTGGAAGGGTTTAGGGAAAAGGCATTCTTTTCCTAATCCTGAAAAATCAAAGGTACTCTTTGATAAGTGGGTCAATCTTTGTGGAAACTCCCTCCTCAGGTCTGAAATGACTCCTAAAAAAATATTTACGAATTGTCGAGTTTGCTCTTCCCACTTTAAACCAGAGGATTTTGGACCAAATCAAAAACTTAAGAAAGGTGTCTTACCATCATTACTTTTACCAGGTATGTGCTTAATGATCTAATAAGAAATAGAATTTTCTAGCCCATAAAATAATTGGTGTAAAGATTAATGAAAATGCATTATTCATTATTTAACATTAAAATGTACAATTTTCATAAAATCAAATGTAGATACCTAAATAATCAAATTAAAAGTTATCAGTAAGATTGTTGATAAACTATAGGAACATATTATGCAATTTGTAGAACCGCTGGAGCCCTTAGAAGAACCTGCAGTTTTAAACATTGCAGAGAGTTCTGAGCAGCCTAGTACCAGCAGTGAATGGATTCCTGATACCTGTAAAGATTCCGTTGAGACCCCCATAGCAAGTGGATCTACTACGATGAGTATTAAAAAAAGTAAGCAGACTTTTCCTATTATCCGCTATAATAAGTAGTTTATATAATAGTAAAGTAATTGATTTTTTAATCTGATTTAATTTTAGTTGTTTGTTTCACAACAGTTGAAGATTTTTTTTATGCAATAATAATAAATTAATTTTTTTCAGGGAGATCATCTCTGCTTGCTGAAGTAGATGTGACCAATGCCAAAGATTTAACGCCCAAAGCTAAGCATTTGTTTAAACGTGCAATATACTTTAAAAAAAGAGCTGCTAGGACAAATTTTAGAAAAAATTTATTTAGAAAAAGATTAGTAGAAGCTGAGAAATGTAAACCTTCTGAAGCCCTTGAAAAAATGATTTCTAGCATGGACCGTGTGAGAGCCAGATTTTTTCAAAGCCAAATAGAGAACACCCCAAGAAAACCGAAAGGCAGGCGTTACACTTTAGAAGATAAGGTTTTAGCTCTAGCCTTATATAAACAAAGTGGCTCTGCATATCGCTTGCTGTCAAGAATATTTTCTTTGCCCAGTCGAAGAACAATCATGAGATTGTTGAATAGAATTCCTATTTTTCCTGGGTTGCATGAGGAAATATTTACCATTCTCAAAGCAGAAACACACAATTTTTCAGATCCTTTGGATAAATATTGTGTGTTGATGTTTGATGAAGTGAGCATCCAGCCTAATTTGCAGCCTAATTTAGCAGATAATGTTGTAGATGGGTTTGAAGATTTTGGTTTTAAAAGAACTGAGAAAATGGCAAATCATGCGCAGGTAAGAATATAAATTTTTGTTTTGAAAATAGCTATACTTCTTGTTTATTTTTTTCAGGTATTTATGTTGCGTGGTATAAAACGTAAATGGAAGCAACCTGTGTATTACAACTTTGTTAATGGTTGTACAAAAAAAGAAGACATAGCCCATATAATAAAGTTGATTATAAGAAGATGCCAACAAATAGGGATAACCATTTTAGCCACTGTTTGTGATCAAGGATCAAACAATCAATCGGCAGTAAATGCATTAGTTAGGGATACTAGGGCTGCATACTTGAGAGATGGTGTTGATTATAATAAAAATTGTTTTGAAGTGGATGGGGACACAATAATTCCTCTCTATGATGTTCCCCACCTATTCAAGGGTTTGAGGAATAATTTGTTAAAATATCCCTTATATTTTAAAGAAAATGGGGAAGATATGGTAGGAAGATGGGACCACATTTATATGGCGTATAAAATGGACCCTCATCTTGGATGTTTGAGGCTGATGCCAAAAATAACAGATGCCCATGCCAATCCGGATAAAATAAACAAAATGAAGGTGTCAAAATGCACTCAAGTGTTCAGTCACACTGTGGCTGCAGCTATTAATGTATTTGCATTTTCTGGTAGGTAACTTATTACTATACCTAAATATTATTTACTAATTTTAAATGTGTGTCTAACATTTTTATTACAAATTTTAGGTACAACTGTCAAAACCGAAGAAGAAACTTTAACAATGGACAAATCTGCTATGGATACTGCAACATTGTTGGAGTTTCTTGACAAACTGTTTGACAGTTTGAATGGAAGTTCCTTCAATCCACCCCCAGGAAAAACCTTAAGATCTGGTGTCACACAGGGGTCTCATCATTTGAATCATTGGGATGTGGCCATTGAAAAAATTAAAAGCTTCCGGTACGAAAGAGATGGGAAGTTTTTCATACCACCCAGTGTGAAGAATTTAATTTCTACCATAAGAAATTTCAAAGTACTTTGGGGTGTGATGAAAGAAATTGGTTTCCAATATTTAATGCCAAGGACATTTAACCAGGATCCTCTGGAAAATTTTTTTGGTAAAATTCGTCAGAAGGGCCAAAGAAATATAAATCCGACTCCAACAGCCTTTAAATATTATTACAAAAGCTTGTTGGTTAACCAGTTAACATCTTCGCACTCAATTGGTGCCAATTGCGAAGATGATAACTCGGAAATATTTTTAACTCTTCAGCGATTGGTGGCTCAAGTGAGTATATAAAATTTTACTTTTAATCTATCATGATGCTTTAACATAGTAATTATTAAATGTTTCAATGATTTTGACATGTTTTTATCCTTGTTACAGGGACTACCGGAAGAGGATGATAAAGGCGAAATATCGTCATTTTGCGAAGTGCCACAGAACCTGCCTACTATAGTTAAGCCTCTAGAAGCTGGGGCCTTAAGATATGTAGCTGGGTATGTGGCCAAAAAAATTGGCAAGCTTCCTGACTGCCACTGTAAACATTTCTATTTTAAGACAGATGGCAAATGCTCTGAAAATAATGAGTTATATATTAAATTTAAGGAATATGATAGGTTTCAGCGACTCAAATATGTAAATACAGAGTTTTACGACAAACTAAAAAATAGCTTAGCCATTATTAAATATATTTTTAATAGAAATTTGCACAATTTGGGAATTATTGATTATACATTAAATATATTGAAAGAGCGGATATTTTTTACCAACTGTGAGCATGATGCAGTAATTAAAACTACAGTGTTCAGATATTTTATCAAAATTAATTTATTTAATTACTGCAAGCAGGTAAACAATATATTTAAAGGATTGGACCTAAGGACCATTCCCAAAAATGCTCCAAAATTATTTTTATCAGCAAAGAAATTGTGCAATAATAGATCTAAAAGGAAAATTTCCAAATAATTAAGCGTTTTTATATTTTTTTGTTATTTGTTTTTTAATTTGTTATTAGTCTGTAAGTCCTGTTTATTTTATTATATATATATACAATTTGCTTGCCCGAAAATGTTACCTTTAGTTAGTATCATGGAACCTCTTCTATTTATTTTATATTTTTACTAGTAAACTTTTCATGAATTATAATATCAAAGTATTTAATAAGTTTTTTTTTGAGTAATTGGGTGACTTTGGCAGAGACCAATTGGCAATATTAATTTGAAATTCGTATTTCTGGACGAGTTATTAAACAAAGTTTTCTTGTAAAATATTTTGTTGGTGTGTTAAAAAAAGTATGTTGTTAGCATTTGTGCATCTCTTTATTTATTTCGACAAATTTTTTTTTATTCTATTTTTTCCCCGACGCACTTACAAGATGTTTGGGTCACAAATTTCATAAATTCTGTCAACTATGTTTGATAACTATTATTTTAGCCGTTATATTTAATATGTTTAGCATAATTATATTTTTTATTTTGTTTTAATTTGTATTAAAATAAAATAATGCTATTGTTTTATGTTTATTAGGGTTTCCTTATTAATAAAGTTATTTATATATCGATTTGATAAACTTTTTTTTATTTACAATTTCAATAACCCTATACCACTTACCACAAGTGTTTTGGGGGTTGTTGACATTTTTATTTCAGGTTTAAAATTTAATGAAATATACATAATTCATATTTATGGTTATTTGGCAGCACAGTGAAAGTGTACTGCAAAATTGAACAAGAAGAAAGGAATCTCTGTTCTATCTTTTTTTCGGAATTATTCAAGACATTTTCAATTTTTCAACACTCCAAAGTACCTTTCATTTCATATACGGACAAATATGTTTCATTGGTGCAAAAGCACAAATCATTTCATAAATATTTACCCCATAGATCATAATCCCAAACCTCAAATTTTTTATTTCCATTAGTTGACCGACACAGATAAAACGGCTGGAAGACAACACAAGAAATAGGATATGAAAAGATTGGGGTTGTCATCAAAAACCTATCACCTAGGAAGCGCAGCTCTACCGCAAAAAGTTGTGAAATCTATTGTGAAATCAAATCAGTTAATTTATTCAGTACTTATTCAACAATTTTGTCAGAAGTAAAATATTTAATAACAGCCAAAAAAATTGGAAATTTTTATCACTTCAATGAATATAATAACTTTGCCATCGCAAAATCTACATTAGCACCTTGAGACTTTATTCATATTTAAATTGGCGCTAAGTTTAACCAAGGTTATTCAAATTAAAATATTATTCTGTGATGTTGCCTTGCGATAGCCAAGCAATATAAATGTTAACTAATAAGCATACAATTTCTGACAGAGTTCTTTGATGGATTCTGAATAAATTGACAGACTGGATTTTACAATATATCTCACAACTTTTTGCGATAGTGCAAGAGATAGACTTGTATTCATTTTAAATATCGCGCTATAAATGCTTTGAGCGACATCTACTATACGTTTTAATCTTTAAATTTCGGTTCTGTGTAGGAAACTATCTACAAGCTTATTTCATAGACAACAGATGGCATTACGAATGGTGGCTTGATCCGTATAAAGCGAGTGTCCATTCTATCCGTATATATATATTGTTCTATGGATATGTGTATGTGTTTTAACAAACAGCTGGTTGAATAGTTTTAAATTTTTAGGGTTTGAAAATGAATGACCCTACAAAAAAGGTAAAAAATCCTTTATTCAACATATCTGTGACTGGAGGAACATTGGAAGATTTTTCCCAAAATGCCATTTTATTGCCTGCTAAAGAAAAACCACCTCTTCCCAATATAAACCTGTCTCCAGGTAAGTTTTAGCTCAAATTTTATTATCAATTTTTACTTTGCTTATTTTGTTGATAATGATGACTATAAACATTGCTCTAAGAATTCTGTTTACAACCATTATTGCTGTTTTCAATGCACAATAAAATGCATTATATTATTGTTTATCTAAAAATATAAATAAAAATGGAATTATCAGGTCAGGGATAGAGAAGGTGAATTATAAATAAATAAATACAAAAGTATATTTATTTCTGTTATTAAACAATATCTAAAACATAAAAATATCTTTTTCTTTTGAAGGTAGGGAAAAGTTAATACCAACATTTTTGTTCATCTCTTATAGAGTCTATTAATTGTCATATCCTACCCCCTCTGTAAGTAGGAAGATTATATATCTTCCTCTTCTTTATACATTTTACAATAAAATAGATAATTACTATAACTAAGATAATAAAGAATAATATGCCCAATACTAAAGCAGATATTTGTCCTGGACCCCATATTGCATCTAAAATGAGAAAATATAAAAATAATTCCTTTTATAGGTATCATTTAGTTCAAAATTTACTCACGATATGCATTAGCTGATACTGTTCTTCTGTTGTTAACTCTATCAATTGCAATCAGTTGAAAGTCTGCATTACAACAAGTATCACTGTAAGTTCCTGTTACTGCTTCTTTTGTTCCTGCTGTAAATCCATTTTTAATGTATATTCCTTTTGGTTCTGATGTGAATTGTAGTAAACCTGAAATTTTTTTATGTAATAAGTATTAATTGAATTATTTGAAACAAAGAGATTACTCTACCTGATCCCTGATCTCTAGCTATTGCCTCAATAGTCCAGGTGCCTTGATCACAGCTAGAAAAAATAACTTTGGAACAATCACTAAGATATGTATAATCTAAAGTGGGAGCATTATTATCCTTGTTCATACGAGATCCAATATCTACCTGGACCTTTTTTTCTACATATTCAGATCCTTCAGTTGCTGTAAAAGTTATTAAATCTTGGTACACTCCAACTTTGCTGGTTAGTGTTAAGGTTACTATTGTTGTTTCTCGTGGACTCATAATTCTCCTAAAAATATGCTTACAGAATCTGCTAATCTTAGATTGATATAAAGTTGACGTACCTGTAAGGTTGCATACTTCCTAGTATAGACTGTTCATCTCTGCAATAAAATTTAACATCAGCTGCTATATTTCTTAGGTTAGTGACTTCAAACAATATTACAGATGATCTACCACCTTCTATTATCAATTCAGAACCTACTCCTACATCTATAGATAAAATTTGGGGCTGTGGAAATAGGTTATCGTCATTGCTCACATAATTGAGTCTAGAAAAATGGTTGCCTAAAAATTTTATAATCAGTAAAAAATAAACTATCTACTGTATAATACTATCATAACAAATTCATATAACCTAACCTACCCTTGCTATCTGTTCCATCCACTTGTACTTGAAAGGATTTTTCAGCGATATCAATCAGCTCAATATCTACTTCTTTATTTTTTCTACCAATATCGTTAATATCCAATGAATTTTCAGTAACTTTATACATGAGTTTGTCAGACAGTGAGGTACCATCATTTTTCAGGAAACTTATATTGCTTATTGTACCTAATCGCCCAGTAAAATCTAACTTCAAGATTCTGGTTTTGTTTTTCGAGCTTGCCGTGGCTTAAATAAATTTAGATAATCAATTTTTTATAAAAACAAGATATATTTCCAAAATAAGTGAAGCCTATACAATTTTTCAAAAATGTTCTATCCTTTCTAATAATGTCGTGCTTTAATGTTTACATTGGATCAAATTAATTCAATAATTACGTCATTTAAATTTAAAAAAATTTGATTATTCTCAGTGTTATCTCTTGCGGATAACTAGTAAACACAAGGTCAAACACAGTGGTGGATTCTAAATTAGATTTTTTTTCTAAGACTACATGCTTATTTAAAACTGTATGTTACCATGAACACAGAGTATTTATATTCGCCCACGTACGGAAATTTGAGTGTCAATTCAGCTTTTTATTATTTTGGTTATATATTTTGTAACAAAATAGTTAAATACAACTCTGTATCTACACAATTATGACGCATTAAATACAAAGTCTATAAATATGCTTTTGGCTGGATGCTTACAAAAACTTATTTATTCGATTTTTTGTTGGTAAAAGGTTACTATTGGTAAGTAGATTGTATTTTTTAATATTAATAATAATGTCATGGCTGGTACTTGTACTAAGAAATTTATATAAACAGATTATTTTAAGGGAAATCCGGAAGTAACAAAGTTATCGTTATAAGTATACAAGGTCTGTTTCAATCGCAGTCCAAAATAGTCATAAACGATTAGAGTATAACTGACATTTTTGATTAATCTCTCCCTATAATTAATAATTAATTGAAATATTACAAAAAAGAAAATAGCTTTGACACAACTAGGATGACATAACCTGAAATAATGTGTTTATATTGTGAAATATTTCTTTCGTGTTTGTTATTGTATTAACAAGAGTGCGATAGAGTGTACCTGTAGTTTCTTTGACAAAATAAGCTTGTGTAGCAAGCCTGGTGCGTACGTAAACTTTCAGATTACAAGGAGTCGGCGTCGACGGAGCTTTGATGTGGATATTCCACAGCCCGACGCCGTGCGTCGTATCCAGGTAAACCTCTCTTTGGCCTCGATCAGTAAATCCAAATGATCCCGTTCCATATGACGCAATGTCGTTGTTGTTTGTTAAATCCACATGTTCGCCTAGAATAGAGTAAATGTCAGTGTGACATTGAACTTGAATAGTAATGTGCTAGAACACTTTTGTTGCGAATTTGATTTAGAATTAAGAAAACGTGGAGATTTTAAGGTTAGGAAACTATATACGCGTTTTTGTTTACATGTGGCTTACCTTTAGGGGTTGAAAATGTTCCTTGAACATCTGAAGGAGTTATTATTACATGCATATAAGTTACTTCTGAATCTATAGGAAAGGTAATGTCCGATTCCCCTGTTATATTCAACTTGGACAGTATAAGTGACTACAAAATAGGATATTATGAGGTTTAAAATTTTTAATTTATTTTCGACCTACCGTGTTCAAGTCCTGTCTGTAATCATTTATAAAGTTTCTGTAATTATAACTTGACAAATCTTTATTATCGCTTATTAAAAACAATCCACCTGAATAGCTACATAATTCCTTAAGAAGTTTTTCTTCGTTAGTTTTCGTAGGGTTTAGACCACTCCACACGACATAGACCTAAAATTAATTTAACAAAAATGAAAAATGTTTTTTGGCGGTACCGAATATCTTCTAACCTTGATATTTTTCTTCCTAACTATTGCAGTATGTCCAGCTAGGTCTTCATCACTGAGTTTCCTGTCAATAAACGTTAGAATAGCACTATCTGTAGGAAGAGCAGCTGCAGCTTGTAGAATTGCATAAAAACCGACAGTTCCGTTCGACTGTATACTTCCTAATTCAAAATGTTGATTTGTTGTTTTGTAAGTGAGTTCTTTGTAAAGTTGATCGGTGTCAGTACCTTTTATATCTAACAAAGCTGTTGTACCTAAAATTTTTCGTCTTGAGATAATGAAGATTTTATTATTTGAGGAAAAATTAATGTCACTTTAGCTAGTTTTCCTGTTTTTATTATTGATATTTATAATCTACAATTAAATGACTCATTTAGATAACAAACAATCAATAAATTAAAATGCAAATAACTACAAGCATTTGAATTAATCATTAAAACAGTTAATTTTGAATAATTACCTATGATTGAAAATTTAATGTACATGGAAATGACATTTAAAAATTTACAAAACTTCATCAACATTGACATAAATTGTTGATTGTGTAGAAATGAAAACAAGTAAATTTATATACGGGGTGATTCATAAGTAACCGTGTCCAGAAATCAATAATATTTGAATAAATGATTCTTAAAGTGGATGTGACTAAGTTGAAGGTATTTTACTCTAGTCAATGTGAGGTATGTTGTAGGTTATCATTACTATTGAATAACCCTGTATATATTTACCTGAACCGTTGAATTTTAATACATAAAACGTTATTTGTTTCGCGTAAGGTGTTATGCCGAGAAGATTTTTAATAAAACTGTTGGCGACAGCATTGCTTTCCTCAGTGTCGTCTATTAAAACCCCAACGGGCCTTAAAGAATTATAACTTTTTAAAAACATCCGCACTGGGTCATTTCTATTCGGACTATTCTCGATTCGTTCCAATATATACGGAGAACTAGAAAAAACGTCTACTGTTTCACTTGGAAAAAACTTTTCGGTCGCGAAAAAGTTCTGGATTGTTAGAACGCTCGGTATAGCAAGAAAAAATATTATTCCGAACATCATCACTGCTTGAGCTGAAACTGCAAGTGGAAAAAAATGTTTGCACTTTTGTAGGCAAATGTGACAAATTTGTGGGTAAGGCAGGATATTGTTTAATTTTTTTTAAGTAAAAATTACAGATATCACTTAACTGATTCAAATTGGGGACATATATTTGGAAACGACGACTTATTGATAAGCTGGAATGAAGCCACATCATCTGGATTTGTCAAACCACAAACCAGTATAATATTATTTCTTAAAAATTAGTTTTAAATTCATAGAATAAGCAGGTAAAAATGTGCCAATAGTAAAGGGGGAGTTTTATTAAATTAATTTTAATAGATGAATGAAATTAACTGGGTAAATTATCCTTCAGGATATAGCCCAAAAAAGGAAGGAAGAAGGAATAAAATTAGGTTATGTTTTTATGTTTACAGTTTTTATCATTTAGTTTTCGAAATATGAAAGTAAACATTCAAAGCGGAAGTCGCACCTTGCAAACAATACTTATCTCGATATTTTTTGGGTATTGCCAATAGTTATTATTTAGGCTTGTTCAGCTAAAAGCAAAATTTGACGTCTATAACAATAGGCCTGTCAACGGTAATAGATATTTATATTTTTCTTCTTTGTCTTCGGTAAAGTAAATATTTTTCACCAACTAAATATCATTTGTTTACATAATAATTTAGATTACAAGTTGAATTCATATAAAAATCTGTCCGAATTGAAATAACTTTCTTATAAGACAAGATGTCAAAGCATGGTGAGCCAATTTTTATATTAAATTACAAATTAAAACTAATTTTTTTGTTTGTTTCAGAGCAACTTTTAAGCGATATAATTTCCGCTACAAAACCAACAGACGAGGATAAAAATCCACCATCAGAATCCATATTTAGCGATTTTACAAATTCCACACCTCAACCGACAGCATACAGTCAACATTTTTCCGACATCCAACCTTCTCCCAATGTGAGTTTTCCTCAAGAACTTCCTGATATTTCAACATTACAACCCCATTTAAGTACACCGCATCAAGGTTCGAATTTTTCCTCGGTATTTTCTTCTTTCTCCAGCATATTGAACATAGGAGGCTCGAACAATACCAGGAAAGAAGTTTCAGTACCACCTCCTGCTGGTATAGACCAGTTGATTAGTCAGGATAATAACAATCCTGCTGCGCCAGTACCGTTATTTTCAACAAACACACCTGAATTCAACCAACAAAAACCTCCACCCACCACAGGTATGCTACAAAAACAATCACAATGTATATTTTTAATATAATTTTCTTGTAGGTTCAACAAATGTTTTTAGAAGATCTGCTCTAAAACGACCAGCATATGCTCAAATACCAGGATTATCAAACGATCCTTTACCTCTTCACAATATTCCCCAAAATCCACCCCCTCAAAATCTACCGCCGTTACCGGTAAGCTCTTATCAAATCCCTCAAAATAATTTCGCACCTTCAGCTCCCTCTCCAGTAAACTCAGTTTCTTCGACCTCTAGTATAGAGCCTGTTATTCAAAACTTACCGAATCAGTTTAAACCCATATCTCCACCACCTCCCAGTTTACAGCCAGCGTTTCAAATTCCTCAGCCGTTAATTCCAGTGCCTGTTCAGCCAGTTGCTTTTCAACAGCCTGCTCCTGTAGGGAGCTATTACAGTCCAGTAGTTATGGATGCCATCCCTGTTAATGAATTGACTAAAAGTTCCCGTATGACATCCACTAACTCAACTGAATCACCACCAGCTGTTAGTGGCGGAAGAAGGGTTCATGTAAGTTGCATTTATTATTAATGGAGTTGGAAAATCAAATTTTTCTTTTTTTTCCAGCCTACTGCTAATCAAGTTTATAGACCGGTGTACCACCACTGGTTTTTCCAAAAGGAAATAGAAGGCAAAAAACTATGGTATCCTTTCTCGATGGTAGATTCTTTGGCTCTAGAAAACGCATTCACCTCAAGTAAATACATTTTTCATTGAAAATAATCATTCTATTCGTGGTTTATTTTTTAGACGACCTGGATCCAGAAAAAGTAATAGCCACCGACGGTGGTCGATACGATGTAAACATTTTAAGAAGGCAACGCAATCCAGTATACTGGAAAGGGAATCCGAACGAAGTTAGACGATGCTCGTGGTTCCACAAAAGCAGCCCTGACGGCAGACCAACTCCATACGAAGAAAATATTTCTACAATGCTGGAACAAGAGTACAAGACAGCTTACGAGACGAACAGTTGGCGTAGAACAATCGAGTTATCTCAAGGCGAATCTATTATTTTCCACGGACCCGAAGTTATGGTTCTTTCCGCACCTTCCCAAATTCCCGATTCCTGGGGCCAAAGCACGGTGAGCTAAATTTTGTAACAGAGTAGAAGATTTATGAGTGATGATATTTTTTACAGAACCAACTGCGACATATAGTTGTGAAACGAGGAATGGACGAGTTCGACATAGATGAAGGAGAACCGGCTCAAGTAGATCACATTTTATTCATGGTACACGGCATCGGATCCGTATGCGATCTGAAATTCCGAAGAATAGTTGAGGTAGTGGATGAATTTCGAAGCATAGCTCTACAGTTGGTCCAGTCTCACTACAGATCCTCCTGCGATCAAGGAAAAGTCAATAGAATTGAAGTTTTACCAATAAGTTGGCACGATCGGTTGCATTCCGAAGAAACAGGAATAGACGAACAACTTGAAAGTATTACTCTGAAAAGTTTATCTACGTTAAGAGAATTTACCAATCACACTTTATTGGATATATTGTTTTACACGAGTCCAATGTACTGCCAAAAAATTATTACCACTGTTGGTACGGAACTGAATAGATTGTATGATATTTTTAAGCAAAGAAATCCTAATTTCTCTGGCGGTGTGTCTCTAGCCGGCCACAGTTTAGGAAGCCTTATACTCTTTGATTTATTGTGCCACCAGCTACCTTCTCTCAAAACTGAAAGTGAGGAAACCGACGAAGCGTCCAGTGAACCAGGATCGACCAAACCACCTCCTATGCAGAGAAAAATGAGTAGAAGAATCAGTTACATGATGGGGGCTGTAGGAACCGGCCAACCGCAGATCAATTACACTCTTCTTAATTTCGAACCAAAGAATTTCTTCGCTTTAGGTTCCCCAATAGCCACCTTCGTCGTCGTCAGAGGTGTAGATACGCTAGGGGAAAAATTTTCGTTGCCAACTTGTCCTGCTTTTTTCAATATTTTCCATCCCTGTGATCCAATAGCTTACAGGATCGAGTCTCTTATTAAACCGGAATTTGGAAGTGTACCGCCAGTATTAATTCCTCATCACAAAGGTCGGAAGAGAATCCATTTAGAACTGAAAGAAACCATGGCGCGTGTAGGAGCTGATTTGAAGCAGAAAGTTGTAGACTCCATGCGCAGTACTTGGAACACCGTCTACCAATTAGCCATGTTTCATAAACAAACGCCTCCAAGCTTAGAAGAAGAGGTTTCAAACGCGTTTAGAGAGCAATTTGAAGAAAAAGAAGAAATGAAAAGTAATACTCTTCCAGAATCCACCGGTATTCCTGTTGGTAATTTAAACGGTGGAAGACGAGTTGATTACGTTCTTCAAGAAGCTCCTTTCGAATTCATTAACAACTACCTGTCGGCTATAACTAGTCACGTTTGTTACTGGGAGTCCGAAGACACCATACTACTTATGTTGAAAGTAAATTATCGTTATTTATTATTTATAAACGTTAATAATATTTACGTTTTCAGGAAATCTATTCTTCCATGGGTTTAATCAGCGACAGCCAAATCCCGCAGCAAACTATGACGATAGAAAGACCCGTGCCTTCACCCATCAGTTTTACAATTTCAAAACCATCCGTATCACCGCAAAATGTTGGACCGACTCTTGGAATGGATCCTACTGCACCTATACATTTGAACGAACCTCTCCGACCTCCACCAACTACTGGTTTCGTCAGGAAGACATAGTATATACTTTACGAGTGGCTTTATAAACCCCTTGCCCAAAGATATGCGCCATATTTACTGCACACCGTCTCCCAATCTAACGTTAAACGGATTAAGGTAAATTCAGGTATTTTTCGATAGTTCAGTTGTACAGTCTATCATCCAGTTAATTTTAAAGAATAGGAGTTCAGTCTAAGGTCAGTGTGGCCAACAAAAAGTGGCTTTTTATGACAAGAATGACAGTTGAGATTTACTAAGATTTTGCATGTTTTTTATCATTGAGAACATCTACTTTGCTTTATTATAATAATAAATACACCCCCGAAGCGTATATCTTGGAATTTAAAATGACTTTTTAGCTGAATAATCAACATATCAGTTGCCAATAGTTCTAGAAACTCTTGGCATGTCACCATTTCATTTCTGTTATTCAGTCACTAGTTATATCAAATGTCAGTGAAAAAAGTAACTGACATTTGACATAACTAGTGACTGAATAACCGAAATGTAATGGTGACTTGCCAGAAGTTCCTAGGCTTATTGGCCACCAATATGTTGAGTATTCAGCTAAAAACAGTAGACCTTGACTGTCATTCTTGTCAGAAAAAACCACTTTTTGTTGGCCATACTGACCTTAGACTGAACTCCTCTATTGCGAGTTTAAATCATTTATAAAGCAAAAACTTCATGCTATTTAATGAAGTTTATTTGTTATTATTTTTACTAAATTTGTGTAGACTTTGAACTGACAAGTGGTGAATTGATAAAAGTAGGATATTTTCGTTTATTTATTCAGTTTGTTGATTATTTAAAATATATATTTCAAAAAGGGTAAGTATGTTTTTTACTATAGTTCTTTCTTGGCGTAATGACGTATTAATATCAAATATAAAGTTTCTGTCTATGTCCACCTAACCTAACCAAAGATTCTAAAGCTACTCCAGTTTTAGTAGTTTGACCATTAGGTAAATATAAACTGGTTAAATTTTGGTGGGAATTTCTTTCATTGACTAAAATGAATCAAATCTTAGAAAAACAGGTTTGAAAAACCTGCAGGTCTGTGATTTTTATCGAAAATATATTTTTTATAAAAATATTTTTAGTGTTAGTGAATTTTAAAGATCGTGCATGAATTTAAGTGAAATAATTTTGGAATTTTGACAAAGTTATGAATGAATTTCGAAACAGTTTCACTCAAAATATTATGTAGAGGTCTTTATCTATTACATTCCATATAGTTGATTGTTGAAATGTTTTAACTGTGTTCTGTTGTTGATTTTAATAGTTTACTCTGTTCTAAAATGGGGTGTTGTGTTGTTTTATTTGTTAAACGAGAAATAAATTAGATTTTTTTATATATTTTCAGTCTTGTTTTTCATTAAACACTTCCAGCATATACTGCAATATTTAAAAACCAGGAGGGGTAATTTGAATTTAAATTAGCAATTCTTTAGACCTCCGACAGCACTTTTTAGCATAACATCAGTTGTCAACGCCATTTGCTCGATGGAAGAATAAAAATACAACAAATGTTACTAAATTTTTAATTGTAGTTATTCAAATCAAATGCCATTGAATGGTAACAAATCATAGCAAAGACTAGTTATAAACATGTAAGCACATTCACAATTATCTAAACATTTAAAAGAAAGATATGTAAAGGACATTTTTTTAAACATTTAAATTATTTTATATATTTTTTTTCCAACTTTTGCGTATTATATATATTTTTTTTTTTATAAAATTTTATTTTTTTTGTGATGCGCGTCGTATTTTCAATGGAAAAATCAATGGACTGTATTTTTTTTCGATTTTTCTTTAAATAAATAAAAATAATTACATACAGGCTGATTCAACCATAATTAAACGTTTGCTAATTGTCTTAAATCGTCCTGTATTATTTTTTTGACTGATTTATTTAAATTTTCATTATTAATTTAAATTATTTAAATTTATATAAAAAAATATATTGAACTCTACAATAAAAATATATAAAAAATTACAACAGTCACACCACATTTAAAATTGATTTATTTCTAGGTACAATAATGCGAGAGACAAATAAATCTAATAAAAATGCAAGAAAACTACTAGTTTCAGTAAAATGCAGTATATGAATTAAAAAAATAAATAAATGCTTCCATAAGTAATAAACAAAACCTACTGAAGCTTTTGCTTGCATTTTTATTAATTATGTTCCATACACATCCCCTACAATTCATACAAAGTTCAATTAAACACAAACTTTTAAAAAAAAGTGATATTGAGAAAAAAGAAAAGTAGGAGACGAAACAATTGCCCCTTAAAAATAATTGTAAATGTATGTTAATTCAAATTAACACACACTGTACAAACAGTACAAACTAAAACCAATGAAACATTTAATTATAAAAGAAAGTGCTTACAATGTTGCGAATGTTTTTGGCATAGTTTTAGGTACGAGAGATTTGAGTTTGTCTTTCTCTAGCTAGTTCACGCGGTCTCTCTGTGATACTACCCAAACTAGAAGAGAAAGGTCCTATTCTATAGCTTTCTGGAAAGCATTTCCACTTGACATAAGAGTTGTTGGAGCAGGGTTTTCCATTATGGTATTTTTTGAGAACTTTGGATACTTGGTGAGAACAACTTACCAATTCAGAAGCCCGTAACTATAAAATATAACATTTTTCATAACATATCAGATGAAAAAATAATGAATATCAGAAACTTACCTTGGATTTCTTCTGCAATTCTTTAAGGGCTGCGACAGAAGTAAATATATCTTCCAATTGAGTTGCAGTTCTATTGTTGATAGTGTTCAAGAACTGCTGATCAATCTCCAGTCTCAACAGAGTAAATGCCAAGGCTGATGGTCGGAAAAACGCACAATTACTATCAGTCATTAGAACTTGCAATTTGGTCAACAGATGATCTTCAGCAAGTTTTTCTCTAAAAAAATATTCATTATTATGTGCAAATATATAAAATTTGAAGTCTACACTTACATAAATGATGAATTGGTGGAGTTGAAATACTGCAAATACAACTTGAGAATATCTGCACAAGTCGTCACTTTGTTGCCAGTAATTTGCAGTTTGAGCTTGGTTTTTATGATACCTGCCATTCTCTTTACATCATCCATACGAAAGTTGCTCTGAGAAATGGACATTATTTCGGAAAGTGATAAGCTCAAATTTTCTGTCTCGGCAGCTATGGAGAAACATGCGAAAGCGACACATTTTAGATATTTCTCTTGAACCTGAAGGTAAAAAAATACTCCAATAATAAAGAGGTCAAATACAGATTTGAATATGAATTTTTTAAATATTTAACCAACAATACAATGAATTATAATGTTAATAAAAACATATCTACAAAGTAAATCAGCTCTACACAAAGGTAAGCAAGACAGGAAATACAAATTTTGAGTTAATATTATTTTGAAATGTCCCTATTGCTGCTAAAAGCTTTCACAATATAGAAATAGATGTTAGATTATTAGAGGTTATATTTTGCTTTCTAAAGATGCTAATTTATTTTAATTTTATTGCCTTCACGCCTTTTCAAATGACCTACTTCTACTCAAGGTCCTCATGATGTAATTTTCATTATCATATTTGTAAACATGAGCTGCACAAAAACATCTTTATTATCATGAATAAAAAAATGTTATCAAACATATATGGAGAAATTTTAATTCACATGTATGTATTTCAAATTTCTGGTTAAGTAAATAATGGTAACATTTCCATAAAATATCTATACCTTAATTATTATAGTTTAAATCTGTGGTTAGTGCAGTTGACCTCAATTTAAAAAAATATTCTGTAATATTGAAAACATTCAATCACTTTCCAGGACTTGAAATTCATAAATCTACCAGTATATAAACAGATTATTGAAATGGACATTTTATTATTTTAAAAATTGAATAATAATGGTGCTTGATTAAGCAGTTGAAGCTTAATATTATCTAGACAAGTTTCACAAAGATTTTGTTATTATTACATCAGTTCTAGGTTACCAAAATATTGTTAGTATCTAAATTTGAACAAAATCAACCAATTCGCAATAATAATGGAGTATTTTTATCCAAGATTTAACCAATGCTACTAAAACACAATGTTAAGGTCAGTCAGTTTTTGCTACACACTATAATTGATAGTATCACAAAAAAATAGCCAAGTAGTAAAATTCATTACAAAAAGCATGTCCTATCTTTCAAATATAAAAAGGTTAATAGAGCTTACCTTCGTGCGTTCAATGAATAGGTCCAAATAGGTAACTGAAAGAAAATATGCTTTTTCAGGGACATCAAACCAAACCTTCATGAATCTTAGTAAATGTACAACTGCATCTCTGGCGTCAAGGGTAACTTCCCCTGGCTTAATATCATTTTGAATAACTAATAGGTTGGGTCTGTAGAGAGTTTCTACAGCAAGAGCTTCTTCAAGGTTGAATATAATTGGTTTGATGTTACTATCTTCTAGAGCACCCGGTAAAGGCCGACCCCTTCTTTTGCTACCACGGTCCATAGTTGTGAAAATACTTCTTGGATCAGTATACACACCTTACCATACCACCGTTTCTTTTAATGAAAAAAAAATCGGCTGCAGCAAAAGTCGGAGAAGGCCTAAAACCTACAACAAAGAAAAACAATCTTATTATTAATGAATCAAGAACAAGATTAAGCAGTACTTACCCGGATGCTTTGTAATAAAGTACTATTTTAGTTTGATTCAAATAAACCAAATTCTAACTAAAAAGTTAAATGATTCTCCCTCAAAGCTTCAAACTCAAAAGAACATGAACATGACAGTGTGTCAAATTTTTGTTTACAGAACACATACATGTTATCTCTGACATAGAACCATGACGACCCATGGCACAGACCACAGACTAGTACAGAAACGACACAAGGCACTTTTTAATGTCGATTTTCTGAGCTCACTAACACGTCATTGATTATAATATATAAAATTTTATAATTTAGAACTATTTAATATGCTCATCAATATCTATATAAAAAAGTATAAATAATGATGAACACGTACGTTTCTGGTGGTGAATGCTTATTTCCTTATTTCTTTAAGCTCCTTGAACTTATGCAACTAGAGATACTGATCTGTCTTTTAATAAATATAGGTGGCTCTGAAACAGTCTTAGCTGTTAGCAACGAGAGGGCGCCACCCATCACTGCTTTACAAAATGGAGTGATTTATTATGTTGTGAAATATTCAAATACTTTCGCGCTAATTGTGTTGTGTTTTCGGACATTTTTAAACAGAATAGAATTATTCATACATCTAATAGCTCCTGTAAAATTCCAGTACATCAAGAAGACGAAGGACATAAACGACAGTTCTGGTTATCCCAAATGCCCAGAGTTTACAGTTGCCAAATGCCATAATGAATAAAATGAGAACAGCTAGGTAAGTTCTTTGATATTTTATACATATGATTATGCCTGTCAACGTTATTAACATTGAAAAATATAAATAGGCATGGGTGTTTTGTTTAGGTTATATACAATATATTTAGAGCTTTCAGTAAATTTTGACATTTGACGTTTAATTATTATAAAAATTCTTTACAAAAACTAAACACAACTAAAAGCTGGATATTTTGAAAGTCTTTTCGTACAAATAGGATGTTTATGAACAAAACGTACTCTTATTATAATAATTTGGAGAGTGTGAATTCAAATGACATTAGGAAATTTCTAGAAAACTTCACTGAATGCTTCAAAAATTTATAGTACCTAACAGTGGAAGTTTTTATATTTTACATTTTAAGAACGTACATTCTGAGCACATGAGAGTTGTTTATTCTATACCATATTTTCAGAAAACTGTTTTTCTTTCTCATGTAGGTAATGTCCTTGAAAAATAAATGTGAATGTTGGTTATTAATGAAAAACTAGTCAGCATTTGCTTTGATTGATTGATAAATTGTTTCGGTTCTTTGAACATATGTATATGAGTGCACAAGCATATTTATAAGTTTTGAAACTGATGATATGATATGACAATTTGTTATAAAAAATCTAACTAGGTATAGAGTGAACTCCAATAAGATCAGCTGGGGTGACTGGAGCAAATACCCACATAGACATACCTACTACAGATAAAGGCAATAATAAGCCATAGGGCACTATGTAAGTCTGAACTCCCGTGAGAGAGAAAGAGATCAGGAGCCAAAATGGAAGTAAATATGTGGAAGTTTGGTGTGGAAGCACAGTATACCAAAACAACAACATTATTCTTACAACTAATATGTGGTCGATTAACCTTTTGTTGTTTTGGATAAACTTTGTTAACAAAAGCACTTCTAATTAATGCAGGATCATCAAATTAATTGTGATAATAATTGTGTACAACAGTATAATTAATTACAGAACATCATTTTCTTTAGTTCTGGAATCATTTCAAGTACTGTATAGTGCACAAACTCGAATTTGATATGGATATCAACAAAGATAATTAAGCAGCAAAAAATGTTGTTTATTCCGTTTTTATATCGATCGAGTATAATAAACAGTGAAACAGTTGTAAATTAAGAGACATAACCAAATAAAATATTAGCAATATTTCTTACAATAGGCCAGGTGATACGAAATAAAACTATCAAAGACTTTTCTTGTATTTATTATGCTAAAATGATATACAAATATGCAATTCAACTGGACGCTGGAAGTTGTCCCTCATATCTGGTAGTTGTTCCCTTTATCGATAGAAAATATAATCAACCAGTTAAAGTATTCACAACTGACGGAAAATATTTCCCACCGGCGGAGGAAATCGCAGACAAAACTAGAAAATGCGCCCCCCTGAAAGCTGGATGTCTTCTGCCGGCTGCACTAAGTCAGAGTGTCTCTTTACTCTGGCAAAGTGCAGATATATATTTACAAACAACATTTTATAAAATTTGAACACAAATAATTATAAAAGAAAAATTTTACCTACAAAATAAGAATACTTCCCCTAAATCACCACTACTTTTGCTACCACCTACAATACCCATGCACCTAATAATAAAAAACATGCAAAGAAAACTTTACCAAAAATTAATAAAAATTCTGTTTCTCCAAACTGCTGAGTCACTTTTGTAACCTAAAAAATCCTTTCCAGATAAGAATTCTAAAACAAAAAATAAAATTAATTAGAAAAATTTCAATATAAGTCCTAGAACATGAATAAAATCATCAATTTTTTAGATAGGCCTATCAGCATTTTAAATTTGTCGATATATTCCAAATTTATCCATGACTAAAATATTCCTGGAACAGAAAATCAGACAAAATTAAAAAAATTCACAAAAAAATCTACCTATGGGATCTATGAAGCGTGTAGGTGAGTCGAGAGGAGAGTGCTAGTGTGCTGGAAAGGAAGCGCTGAATAAAATTGTTCGTTGTCAAGTATTTTTCACATTGAAACTTACACTTAGATGTCTTCGATATTTTGACTAGTTCCCCAACATGTCTTACCATACCATACCCATTCCCATGCGACAAACGGAAAACACCTGGGGCGCACTCGAGCCATACAGTTGACTGCTCGTTTTGCAAGCGAGGACTTACCGACAACCTAGGCGATCGAGCACTTAATCACAGTGTGATTACCAAGTGCCCCGTGCAGGAAAAAGTCAAATCGTCGACAAAAAAGTCAGTTCATGTGTTTTATACTCAACAATTAGAAAATCATTCAACATTCCAAATTCAACGACACCAACAGGAGAGGAAGTATCACTTGTTAAAAAGAGTTAGATGGTAGGTATTTAGTAAATGTGAGGAACAACACAGCTTACCTATGTCTTTTTTAATCCAAGGAATCCATATAGGCACTATCCATTACTCAACATGATATACTAACATGTTACAAAAATAATTTCGAAATACACGTCCTCCTTGTTCGAAAGTTAATTAGCTACTGAACAAAGGAATCTAAACCGGCAAAATTTATTCGTCACTCCCTTACATAAGTTGTTTATCATATTATTGTAGACCGTTACTTTTTGAAAACCTTATTTTTCAATATTGAATATTTGAGTGAAAAAGAAAAAGTAAAAAAAGGTAGTTATAAATTAATATAAATAAATAAAAATGTATTCCTTTTTTAAGGAATTTACAATTACACCCAATTACTGTTTATTCTAAATTCAAAACAATTTTTGCGAGCAGTACAGTACAAGTCCACTCTGACGTCACACCCTGATAAATAAGGGTTCATGTGATCCTTGTAGTTATTTTGATCATTCTGATCGTGTTTGAGTTCATTTAATTTAGACTTGGTGCTTTCTTCGACCTTTTTGAACTAAAATAATCAAATTTCAAATCTAAAATTATTGCTATTCTTCACGACTGTCATTAGTGTCATAATTTTTGTATTTTAAACTGGATAAACAAATGTAAACAAAGCATTCTATGGCACATAGGATAGTTATATTCGTTAGCGTACTGTTTTCGATTTAAATTGTTTTCTTCTTTTTTCCAATTCTATCTTAGCATTGTCACAGAACTAAAAACCAGTTAATTCTGTGAGCATTGTCTGTGGTGGAAGTATGTGGAGATTAGGTTAGGTTAGGTCATTATACAGGGTGTTAATGAATAGGTAGGTGTTACTAATTGAAATAGCGTGTAGAAAATGCAAAAAATGGCGTGGAATTTCTTGTCGACATGGGTCGTTGGAGCTGTAGTTTTCGAAAAACAGGGTGTTAAAGTTACCCATACAACAGGTAAAATAGAGAGTTTTTAGAAATTAACAATTCTTGTACTCGATATGGAATTGAGTTGCATTACAAAAATATTGCATGGGGGGTTCCTACATTGTCAACTATCTTTTGGTAGGTGGTAGGTGTACAAGATTTTTGCCTGCGGTGTACCCTTCGATAGAAAGCCAACGACTTTTAATGAATGCGGAACTTCTTTCAACGGAAATTATAATATTGATGGTAGTATTTGTCATTCTTTGTATAAAATTGAAATGGTGGAAAGATATAAAAATATCATTATGGTACAAAGTAACAGTTCCCTCGAATTCTGGCAATGATTTGTCGTGGTGAATTCTAATATCTTCTTAAAATTTATAGCCGATAATATAAGCGCAATGATATTTAATATTCTTCTACGACCGCATGTTTTAGAAGGAATCTACATAATTACAGTAACGCGAAAAACAAGTAGTAAAAACTTCAGCCACTTAGAGTGTGAGCAATCACCTAATAATAAATAAAAGGGGGAAACACAAACACAAACTTAATCTAAAGCGCCACCCCTTAATAAAAGCCGTCCAATGCAATGGCGCCGATCGGCAGTTAAGGGTGGAAACGGCGCTAACCGCAGCCCTCATAGCCCTGCGAAGTTGCCACGGCAACCATCGTCCCCAATTCCAAATGGTGATTCCAGTTGCATATGACTCTTCCAAAACATACTTCGGATAATCATGGAGAAATTGACGCAATTTGTTTCCGCTATTACCGAACACTGTCATATGACGTTAGAAGTGAAAAACCCCCCAGCTAGCCCCCCGATAAAAACCGAAAAAGAACTAAGTGACGATGTTAAAAAACCTAAAAACTGGTTGATATCGGACATAGAGAAAAACGAAAACAACACCGTCGGCATCGATTTACGATTAAACCCTTCTGCGAGAAAATTTTTTCACGAAAAGTGCATCGAAAACGTTAAGTCTGATGTATCTAGTGTTGCCGCCGGAAAAACCTGTGATTCGGGCAAAACGACAAAGTGGTGTAAAAGTAACCTGTCGGGCCAATCACCCGATACCTGTAATTCTATTGAAGTTAAAGATCCAGAAGTAACAATAGTTTCGGAAAAAAAATGTGAAAAAAACTGTGAGAAGAAAGAAGATTGCAGTAGTAAGGATAACAGTGTTTGTACAGAAGACGAACATAAAATGTGTAAGTACCATAACCATTGCACCAAGTGACAGATATTTGTGCTGCTGAAGCTCATTTTCTGCCATTATGACTCAATAAATATACTTGACCAGGTTCGCCTGCCTGGTAAAATCAGGTGTCCAGAATAGCAACCAATTCATTGAGGACATTCTACTATTAAACCTTTCAAAGTTTTATTTCCATTCGTGTTACAGAGATTACATTCATTATATGTCGTAATTCATGCTTTTGTAATAAATTTTCAAATGATTTAAACTACATATAATTTGACATATTAATTTGGTTATATACTTTGTCCACTTTAAGTTCGCACCATACGGAAAACTTTTTTATTATCAATTTTAGGAATAAAACTTATTCTTCATAAAATGTTCAGCATGTTCCAAAACCTTAAGTAAAATCATCAGATATCAATTTTTTTCAGTATTATACGAGGTGTGTCAAAAAATATGGATTCTACTCAAGAGTAAAGTACCTTTAAATTTGACAATATCGAATAATGTTATAAATAAAAGTTGATCAGAATTAAAAACTATGTTTAGATAAATGATTATATCGATTGATATTGATTTTAGGTAAATAGGGTAGCACTATTAAAAAATAGAAACAATAATAAACAAGCACAAAACCTATTTTTTTCAATATAAATGGAAACAATTGCATATTTGAACGTAGTTTTCAATTCTGATCAACTTTTGTAAATAAAATTTTTCGATATTGTCAAATTTGAAGGTCTTTACTCCTGAGTAGAATTCATATTTTTTGACAAACCTCGTATAATACTGAAAAAAATTGATATCTGATGATTTTACTTTAGGTTTTGGAACATGCTGAACATTTTATGAAGAATAAGTTTTTTTCCTAAAATTGATAATAAAAAAGTTTGCCATATGGTGCGAACTTAAGATAGGACACAGTGTATATATTTGACGCCTTTTATGCAAGAAGTTTTACATTTAAGTTGTCAACAATTTATGACGTCCTCTACCTAGTTATACCTACCTATTTTTACTCTTATCTTCGCTTTTACGAATTCACACAAGATCTGTTGTACCTACTTGGTCGTACTTTTCCAGGAGTATCTTTGATTGTTTTAGCTTAGCCCTACTACATCTTCTCATTGGGTGCTAAAACGGAACCCACTCAGAAAAAGAATGGCTTAATCTATCTAATTCAATAGCCGTCGGGGCCTATATAGCCCGGGAAGTAGTTGTTGCTTCTTTGAGAACGGTCACTGTTTTTAAAACTTATAAAATGTTACAATAATTAATCAACTAAGTTCTTTTCTCCACCACTGTGTTACGTTTATTTAGGATTTGAGTTGTTCCAACCCCCTGAGAATCTCTCCCTTTTCTTTTCCTTTTACGACCTGCTAATTTGACTGCAAGGCTTTTGTCTGTAAATAAATAATAAATTACTTTCCTTAATTAGAGTACCTTGACATTAAGATGTTTTCAATTACCCTTAACGAAGTTGCGCAAAATGTTTAAGAGAGAATAATTAGTTAATTGCTGTCTATGGGGTAAATTATTCTTATAGCGGATTTATTTTCTCTTTAACACCTTACCATTAATCACTCTTCTTTACGAGTGGCTTCTTCTCGGGGGCCAATTAATACCGACAAAAGGGTCCTCAACACACTTGCAAGCACCTCAATCAACTTAAATAATGTAAAATAAGAATTTTTCACTATATTCGGAATTTATGTTTATAATCTTCTTCTTTGCGGTAAAATTTGTGGCTTAAGAACTTGTGAAAATGATTTCCCTTCCCCTTCCCCTTCTCAGTAACTTCAACATAAACTTTGCAATTAATGGAATCCCATGGGTAGGTACCCTAGCCCGAGATGACCAGCTCCCTAGTGGACCAACTTTGATCTATGGACCTATTTTGTATCGAAATAGTCATAAACCTTAGAAAACCTGAATCCCTATACATTTTCTAGTCAATTTCGAATGTTTTCTTGGTGTATATTCGAAATCCAAGGTCAAATTTTTTGTCTCATCGTTTATTTTGTGCTCTTATGTCACAGATTTGATCCAAGACCCAACCAAAATACAATTTATTTAGTTTATTTTTAGTATATTTATGAATATTTTTACTGATATTGAGAATAGGAGTAACATTCAAATTCTTAAATCGATACAAAATAATGTTGTTGACTGTAAGATTTGTCTGGGGTGTCTGGAGGTGTGGATTAACGCTGGAAGAAGGTAGGGGGTGAGAAGGGGTGTGGGTAAAGCCTCCCTTGAGAGGAATTATCTCAGACAACAGTGGAATTTAATGCCTTCTCTCCCTGGGGTAATAAAGCTATAGTGAAATAGACCTAGATTAATTTAATTCTATTACTTTAATGAGGATACAAATTTGGCAGACAGGCACGGCGTTTTTAAGTGGAAAACACTTTCACACTGATTGATGCATAGTAGCGTGTTGGGGTCTGTTGGTTTCACATCTTTTTAACGCATCCTGCATCTCTGCATTAGTTTTAATTGGAAATTTTCTTGATATGCCAGAAAAAAATGTTACAATCGCCCAACCAGTGTAAGACACCCAGTAGCATGCAAGTATATCGAAAAAAGGATCTTGAATCAGTCTGGAGCAGGTTGTCTTAGTTTTTCAAAAATCGTGTTATAGAAAAAGAACAGTTGTGACAAATATACTGAAATCTCCCCATGAATTATTTACAGATAACTTTCTTCACCAAAACATTTTATATAAACTTTGCCAAAAGTTTCCAGACAAATAACTTTCGAAGAACATAAAAAAAATAGGTTGGATCTTTGTGACATGAAAACTGCTAAAAATACTTAAACTAGGGCTCTATGGGACTAGAAATCGACTGGTTAACTGAAAAAAAATATTCTATTTCCTTCACCTTTTCCGTCGACTCTATAAGTTGTTTTCGTTTTTCTCAATATTTAAAAACTAAAAATATTTATCTGTTTCATAGGTAAGTACTGTCAAAAATGAATAATGACATTAAAATGTATGTTTGGTTGCCTACACCACAGGTAACTGTCAATGTAACCAAATTTAACTAACATGACAAATACTGCCAACACAATTCCAAACCTTATGATGTCACTTGCCATAAGTCAAACGAATGTTCAAATTACTCTAATATTTTAATTTTCTTATTAAACATTTATCTAAATTGAATATATGTGTTTTGACATTATCTGTGGTGATACAAGCAAAGTAAATTTTAAATTTTTACGAATTTTGTTAAAATAAATCATGTTTGTAATGTTCCAACAGTGAAAGAAGTGGAGTGAATTAGGTGAGATTTGACCCAGTTGATCGGTCGAGCACCCTAATATTTCAAGAAAAATTAGAAGTGATAGTATGGCACAGAAACTAAATTGTAAGGGATATCACATGCTACTGCGAATAAAACAAAATCTCGAACGAGAAAATCAATTTGACAGAAATCGATGATAATCGGATAAAGTTCGTAACAATAGGTGTGTTCTTTTTGACTGAGATCTCAGTTAATCTCAGCTCACATCGGTAATGTGCGCGTTCTTTTTTATTTACTCACTTGGAAGTGAGCTGAGATTTTTCCTCCCCTTCACCGATGCTGAATGTGTTGTAGGGGGTATCAGTTGGACTTGAGTCGGAAATAAAGAAATTGAGTAGGTCGTTCTTTTTGGTGTTTACTCACATCAATTTATCTCGGATCACTTTAACTGAAGTGAGCTGAGATCTCAGACAAAAGGAACACACCTAATGACTGCTCGTTGTTTTGACAAGTTAAATTGCTCCCTCAATGGTTCTCTCTCTAATGCAATAAACTTTTTCCAGCAAAAATTGAAAACAAAGTATAAATTGGATTTCCCTTTGTTTAGTTAGATTTGATTGAATATAAAACATAAAACGCCCATTTTAGCAATTTAAATCATGTCGGGTCGCTCCTCCCTTATCTCCCCGTTAACTCTCCATTTCCCATTCCCTGTTTACGCTTTAAAGGAGTAGGATTGCTCGTCTGCCTTGTTTCAACTCCGACGATTCCTAATTTTAAACAAAATAAATACAATCTTGAAACTATTTACTTTACGATTATCCCCAATTTGCACAAGGTATCCCATATACAAGGTGGTCAAACAAAAACTACATATATAAAGAAAATTAATAGTTATTTATTTTCCGTCTACGGTGTATTAACATATGCTATTATCGTTCTGAAAATTGGACAAAATCATGCATGAAATCAACGATTAACTGCAGGCAACCCAACGCACACCTTACACATACCTGTGGCATAGGCAACCAAACATACATTTCAATGTCATTATTTATTTTTGACAGTACTTACAATAACAGATATTTTGAGTATAAAATGTACGTAAACAGGTATCATTAATGTGGGATTTTGTCTAATTTTGAAAACGTTAATAGCATATTATGTTGATAAACGGTCGACAAATACCTACAATATATTATTATTTTACAGTTGTTGTGTCTGAATCAGATGAAAACCTTGACGAGTTGATATCCCGTGGAAATTCCAACGTTCATCATTCTGCTTCTGTGAAATCGACAACAAAACAACGTAGATCCCGGACAAACTTCACGTTAGAACAGCTAAATGAATTAGAAAGGCTGTTTGATGAGACTCATTACCCCGATGCCTTCATGAGGGAAGAGTTAAGTCAAAGGCTGGGTTTGAGCGAAGCCAGAGTTCAAGTAAGTAATATTTATCTATTTAACCGGATATCAAAAGACATTCTAGCAGATAAATATATTTAACTGAGCACTGCTAGAATTCGAACTCGAGTCAATTATTGTTGAAAATAATGTGTCTATAACCTAGAAATTTATTAAAAGGTGTTAGGTTATTTTACAATTTTGAGAGGGCTTTATAGATGATCATAATTAGGTATATAGGTACTTGTCTTGTTTATCATTGTCATAAACCAAATGCAATCACTATTGGATTTTGATAGTTTTATTAGTGTATTTTGAAAATCCAAGGTCGTCTTTTCAAGATATATTGTAAAACGAATAAATTTGAGACACTATAAAATAAATACCCTATAAAAAACTACAAGATCCAAACATAACCCCATAAAATATATGAATTTAGAGGGCTTACTCATAATTATTATGCCCATTACGTAATGTTTGCTCAGTTCAGCAACGTTAAAACGTGTTTGGCCATAAAATCAACTCAGAAATTTTTTCCAATAAATCCTCCAAAGTTGTACCATAAATACAAATAAAGTAAAATGGTCAGTTTAGGGTCGGAAATCGGCGTATACCATTAGCCATTGATTCGAACGAGATCAGTGTTTTTCTTATATTACCAACTTCCAAACGATTTGGCTCTGGTAATTCAACTATTAGCAGATAATTTCCTAATGAATACGTATGATGTACAGGGAATTAGAATGAAACAGTGGCTGCTCTGACATAGACAAAAAATAAACTTATTTAAATAATAATAAACTATGTAACAGGAACTGGAGAACAACTTTAACAATAATAGAAAGTCTAGTACCAATGAAATTTAAAAGGGACCACCTTGGATCTACACCTATTAGTACGTCCCTGATCATAGTAAGGTACTTATCAGAGATAATATATGCAAATACATATCTACCTTCTTTTGGAAATGTTATAAATCTAAGGGAAAAATTGTGTTTATTTAAATAAGAAGTTTTTCTTATTTGAAAAAGTATCTCACTACCCGCTACTGAAATCCCATCAATTAAGTACTGGATTAACGACGCTAAGGGTATATTAAGGGTGATTGATATCCTAGTCGATCGCTTGCGGATACGAATTCGATGAATCGGTCACTCTGCAGTCCAACAACCACTTTATAGATTGATTGTTCTAATGATATTGAACCGAAAAAAGAGTGCCACTTGTTTTGGTTCTCTTTATCACTTACCAAGCTGCGAAAACTAGTGTTGGTGAGCATTTTGAAAATTAATGATACAAGAGGGTTGTCTCTGATTTTCTATTTTTAGCTACAACAAGAGCAACAATCTTAGGTTATGTTTTTCTTTTGACAGAGGTAGGTAAGTTTGAGAAATAAATTTGTTTGTTTCAGGTTTGGTTTCAAAATAGAAGAGCAAAATGTAGAAAACACGAAAATCAAATGCAAAAAGGTACTTAATTTTAAATATTTATATATTTCCTAGTTATATCATCCTGTATATATTTTGCTAATCCTGTTCTTAAAGTTAATAAGTTAAACTAAACATATATCTAAATTTTCGTCTATTCAAATTTTCTTAACTACTTCAGTCTAATTAATTAGGTGATGATAAACTAAAACTAAGGTATTAGCGAGACCCATTCAATCATTCTGTGCGTAAAGTTTAGCAGGATGACGTACAGCCCATGAATAAACAGTCAACATGCTTATTCCATATTTGAAATGAATAAACGGGAACTTAACCCCTATTTGTAAATGTAATTTTATCAAATCTAAGCTCGACGAAGCCGAGTATACTTAGAGGGATGAGGGATTGGTACACAGGATCGGCCTAGTCATGTATAATAGTTTAAATTATTTTTAAATGAAATTATAACGTTGATAAGATATAAATACTGGGTATTTTACGAGTGTTGCCACCTTGAGAGTCTCGTGAGTAACTTTAGTTTTTGACGGCGTATTCAAAATTGCTAAAATTTTACTTTTATTGAAATATGGTCAATTTTTTTAAAATTCTTTTATAACTAGAAAATGAAATGTCAAAAAATGGATAAGATAATGCCCGAAGTGGGAAAAATGAAGCAATAATCATTAAGGAAGGATGCAAAGTATATCAAATTGTGGGTCGGTAACCCTCTCGCCCTTAATATTAAAATACAGAAAAAATGCATGTGGAATGCAAAAATGATCAAATTATATTCTTGGTTTCCACTTATTTCCAGCCAAACTAAACTGTATTAAAAAATAACTACATTAATATTCCGTCACTTTCTAGTTAATGAAACATGTTTGTCCATACTTTAAGTTGATACTGTGTGTTAGTGCTTTTATCGAGTATTTTTTGTTTTAAAAACTAAGAAATCCGGTCCGCAATCAAGTCCAAGAACAGGATCCGCGGCGTCGTGTTGATGTACGCGCCGAGCAGTAGGCAGTAAGTGTAATTTACCGGCCCCTGGGGCCCGGCCCTCGCCGGACTTGTACCCAGACCAGTCATCTTCCGCCCGGACCCGGTATTTGGATGACTGAGCTCCGGAAAATTGTTCCCTAGGGGAATTATTTTATTTGATTGAAAACTTTCTCTTAGCAGTTTTTTGGCGAGCTCTTGTATATAAATTCGATTATGTACCGCAGATTTGTTGTGGGGCACGAAGTCATGACATATTCATAGTCGCCCTGGAAATTATGAGGGTCGATTCTTGCAATGTTAAGTATAATTTCAGTTACAAATTTCATCTTCTAAATATTTTAACGGGCTTGTGCGAGTTACCGCTTCCACTAGTCAACGTGATTTATGTGCTTTCCAGAGACGCTTTTGAAATTTAATTGATTCTACTATCTACAGAGTGATTATATCCTCTTTTCATTTATCTATTTCGAAAATTAATTTTTATTACAGGTGTAATGTTGAATAGTCATAGTCCTCCTTCAAGTACGCCACTAGAACCTTGCAGAGTAGTACCTTATATGAACGTACCAGCTCTTAGAGGTATTTCTTTAACTTCCAATTCCGTCGCTTTAACCAATTACGATAGGCTGTCGACTACTCCGTTTTCTCAACAAGGTACTGCCTTTTCAGCCATCAACTCCGCATTTATATCGGCAGCACAACAGGTAAATTTACTTATGTACCTACATTTTTTTGGAGTACCATACTTTTGAAAATAATTTTTTTTGTTCATGCAGTTAAATATCTATTTGTGTTTCTAGGGCAGAAAGTAGTACTTTGGCAGTCGAGACAGGAAGTTCTAATCTGTCGAGACTATTTTTACTACGATCACACCAAAATAAATTTAATTCGTACTTAGCAGTTTCCAGATTAGTTTCGTTTACCTATGTACTTAGGCAACACTTACTACATTGATGTACAGTTTTGTTTACCTATGTACTTAGGCAACACTTACTACATTGATGTACAGCTTCGTTTACCTATGTACTTAGGCAACACTTACTACATTGATGTATTTTTTAGATTTCCCTATTTCTCATTGAATTATTACGGAAAATATTGTTGGATGCTTTAACATATTAAAAAATCAACTAAAATATCTATTTATTCTCTTATCTATAAATGAATTAGTCGCCAAAGTTACTTTCGGCTTAAGAGCGCAAATAATGTCAAATTATGATAGATCACTTTGCGGTTAGATTTGAGTGTGCAAAAGCCTACTTTGGGTAGTGATCGTAGGAGAATATATTTTATGGTATGCCAAAAAATTGGAATGTTAATATATGGGAGAAAATTATTTTAAAAAAATCTAAATCTAGAGTGTTATTTTGGTTGTTGGTGCATGAAAACTGTTTTCAGTATGCAGCCGCGGCTGTAGCAGTGGGAAGTGGTTCTGCGGCGGCTGCAGCTGCAAGTATACTTTGTCATCCTCAATATCCATTAGAATTCGCTGCCTTGGCAGTGGCACATAAAAATTCTAGCATCGCCGATTTGAGGTTAAAAGCAAAAAAACATACGGAAGCCTTAGGACTATCATCTCGGGAAAAACCACTTTAATTTTTTTAATATTTTAATTATTTATTTGCCTTTGGAAAATAAAGTTCAAATGTAATTGCAATTACACAATTATTGTCATAAACCTAACAATACCTATTTTCTTTAAAGTCCTTTAAGGTCCCTTAATTGGAGAGTAGGTTAGATTTTCAAAAACATTATCAAAACAGCATCCTAAAAATTAAGTTTATTTCATATAAAAAATTGAATGTTACATTTGAACAATAATTATTTTAATTTTGGTACAAATAAAACTGGCAAAGATACATTGTCAATTTCAACTAGGTACTAATATTTTTTGCATGATACAATTTCGGAACTTTTTTTTTTCAAATCCCCCTGTATCTTTGCTAAGTTTGAAATATTTTTTTAATTATCAGTGATATGTATAAATATTAAAATTCGTTACACATTCTTGTGCATACATTTATTATTTTTATTAGTGTAGAAACGTTTAGAATTATAAGAAAATAGTCAGTAAGTTCGTATTTGAAATAAAGCGATCTAAAAAATTTGCAGTTTTCACGCCCTTCAAAAAATCCGAATTCAAGTTTTTCATTTTTCAATTTAGCCACACACTGTATGTAAACTTCTCTATTAAATGTAACCATAGTGAATCGGATTAAATTTAAATAAAATCTGAATATCCATCAACAAAGACGTAGAAAGTACAAACAGAGAACCCCCATTTAGCACATTCATCGACTGTATGCGATTCAAACAAGAAAAAGCAATGCAGGGCTCTAAATTAATTAAAATCTCATAATCAGATTAGAAATATAAAACCAACGGGCCGATACAAACGCGACAAAACAGCCGAGCACTCGAAAACAATGCGTATGATATGAAATTCGATAAAAAAAGATTTAAATCATAAGATTGAGTGATCGTGACCCTTGTTTACATTGCCGCAGTAAAGCCACTAATCGAGTTACGTCCAATCAACCAACGTACAAGTCGTAATTAGTAGTGACGCGGCGAGGGTCCGATAATTTAATATATCGTAAACCAATAATGCACAACATTGTCATTTCAAATACCATAAAAAAGTTGCCGCAACGGCCAGCGCCTGACCGCAAGCTCTAAAAAATTTCCAATATACTTGCTTAATTATCTATTATTGAACAAGGAAAAAGCGTTGAATTTCTCGCTGTATATGATATAAAATTTTATAATTATTTATATCCGGATACCTACCACAAAAACCGGATGAGGTGAATGACTGAAGGGTTATCATGATGATGTAACATAAACTAAATTATTTATATCTATTTATCATAAAATTAGTAAAAGCATTTGCATTTGCATAGATAATTTTATCAAATTACGAATTTAAAACTATAATTCGATAATTTTGGAATAAAAATGGACGCCTAATTATAATATCAATCATTCACCATGAATGCAGTAATCTGTAATTGGCAAACACACTTATCTAAGTACTTCATCTACTCACTAAGAGATGGCAGGATAGTCTTACAAATTTATAATAAATATAGTTTAAGAGTGAAGAGGAATAACTAAAATTATATTTATTATCTTATGCATAAAATTTAGAGAAGTTATGTTGTTGCTATGATGTTATAAACTTTAAATTGAATATTATTTGCAATTTCAACGTGGATTAAAAATGGAGGGTATAAACTAGAAAACTGTAATCTGTAGAAGTAAGAATACCAGCTAGTGCTTCATCCAGTCACCAAGAGATGGCGGGACAGTACCTAAAAAATTAAATCATGAAAAATTTGGAATAAAAATGGATAGTTTTAGTTGTCAAATATACCATCGACATCAATCGTGGAAATAAGGTAGTATAGGGACTTTCAGCTCGCAAGTTTTCATGAAATCTGATGACTTAGTAACTTTTTAACCGACAAGAGTATTGTTTTTACTAAGCGGGTGGAGTCGTTTTATCTGAAGGAAAAGCAACAAGTGTGTGATAATAGAACAAATTTTTAAAAAAACATGGGTTGTGCGGTGAGTACAACTGGAGAAAAGGCTGCCCAAGCTAGATCCAGAAAAATAGATAGGGAAATACGAGCAGCTGGAGAAAAGGCTGCCAGTGAAGTCAAACTACTCCTTCTTGGTAAGAGGAAAACAGTGTTTCGATGCAACAATAAGTAATTATAATGATTTTGTAGGAGCTGGAGAGTCCGGAAAAAGCACGATAGTCAAGCAAATGAAGATCATCCATGAACTAGGATACACACAAGAAGAATGTGAACAATACAGGCCTGTTGTTTACAGCAACACTATACAAAGTTTAATGGCCATAATAAGAGCCATGGGACAGTTAAGAATAGATTTTGCCGATCCCAGTAAAACCGTAAGTATTAAGTTTTTTTAATTATTGTATCCCCAAAATTCTGGACACCTACATCAGGTTACATAAATTTTAGCCTTATCAGCAATGTCAACATGTTCCTGGTATCTTTATCATAGCCAATATTTTGAATTGGTGAATCATGGAGTAAATATGCCTTGTAATAATTAAAACAATATTCAGCTTGGAAATTTTATTATTGAATCCGTACATCTGAATCATTCTCTTCCACAGAAATTTCATAATTTTCTGTTGAAATTTATTGTAGGAGCTTACAAAATACAATTTTGTTTTCTAAAACAATTTTACATGAATGGAAATTTCTAGGTTTAATTTAGTATTGGTGATTTTAATATTTTTACATAAATTACAAAAAGTGTTGCACGAAACTACTTGAGAATTTTTTATAACTACCATAATATTAAAAGCATGTTATATGGTTTGTTTTGTCAGCAAAAATACATTAAAGATTGTCAGATGTGAACTGTATTTTTTAATTGAAATGAATGGATCTGTTAATTAAGCATTCTTGAAAAATACGCCTAGTGTAATTATAATGGTTTCAATAAATGTCAAGATAATAGAATCATACTATTATCATGACATCTATTGATAACACGCTGTACTTGAATATATAAATTGTTATAGAAATCAACATCATTACTCATTATTATTGTGTGAATAATGAAAAAATACAAAATAAAAGTTGATACAAACACTGTGCTAATATTCATCTTTTAGGATATTGCAAGACAGTTTTTCACTTATGCAAGCTCAGCAGAAGAAGGAGAACTCACTCCTGATTTGGTAATAATGATGAAGAAGCTATGGCAAGATCCAGGTGTACAGTTGTGCTTTGCTAGATCCAGAGAATACCAATTAAATGACTCTGCAGCTTACTATCTCAATGCCTTGGACAGAATTTCTCATCATAATTACATCCCATCACAACAAGATGTATTGAGAACTAGAGTTAAGACTACAGGAATTGTGGAGACCAACTTTTCTTTCAAAAATCTACATTTCAAGTAAGTTGAATATATGTTTTTAGTCAAAATAGTAGATTGTGTAACTAGTGAGCAAAAGTCATATGAATTGCACTACATTTCATTTACATAAATTACTTAAGATCATATATAAAGATTTATTAAAATTACAGTACATTTTAATAAAGCACAAAGCTTTGGATAGAGGGACAATTTGCTTTGGGTATTTATTTTGGGATGCCTTATGTTACTTTTCCCACAATTGTTAATTTTGCATTGGTGTCATGGGAAAAACTCATTTCTTATTCTTAATATGTACCATGCATAAACATTAATTTTATTTTAGAATGTTTGATGTTGGTGGACAACGTTCAGAGAGAAAGAAATGGATTCACTGCTTTGAAGGTGTCACTGCTATTATATTTTGCGTAGCATTATCTGGTAAGTTAATTGGACAACTTTGGCTTGTTTATAACTATCTTTAATAATTGATATTTGTCCTAGGCTATGACCTGGTCCTTGCAGAAGATGAAGAAATGAATAGAATGGTGGAATCCATGAAGTTGTTCGACTCCATCTGCAACAGCAAATGGTTTGTAACGACCTCAATTATCCTGTTCTTGAACAAGAAGGATCTCTTCGAAGAAAAAATAGCACGTAGTCCTCTCACCATCTGCTTCCCTGAATACACCGGATCAAATACTTATGAAGATGCATCGGCCTATATCAGAATGAAATTCGAAAATCTCAACAAACTCAAGGACCAAAAAGAAATCTACACACATTTCACTTGTGCCACAGATACTAATAACATACAATTTGTTTTTGATGCTGTCACAGATGTTATCATAAAAAATAACCTTAAAGATTGTGGGCTTCTGATGTAGATTGACTGGGATAGGTATTTCTGAAAATATTTATTTTTACTTTCACTGTTTATTGCCTTCACCCTGTATACTGTGCAATAATCTTCTAAACAGTTGAAGATACTTGTCGATCAAAGCCATGAAGGTATGTAAATAAAAGGGAGATAGTACCTAACGATTTAAGTATACAGGGTGATCTAAAATGTTCAGACTTTTATAAATCTTTAGCAATTTAGTTTAAAATGGCAGCTGTAATATACAATGTGAAATTGTTTCATTCACCATGTAGATGTTGATAGGAACAAAATAACAGGCTGTATTTAACATTGTAAAGGAACCCATACACTTTGAATTGCTACCTTCATATTTTATTTTATTGAATTGTTCGAAGGACTCTAGATCACTAACCTTATGTATGAGGTCCTTTACAGTGGTGGTCTATAACTTATTTTTTATTGCTTTTTGTGAAACTGAAGACTTCTATTTAGCCAAACTTGGTTTGTTTTCAAGTTAAGTTTGTCTCATGACAATTGAATCATATTATTTCAAGATACAATCACTGGTTTTTAGAAGGAAAGTAATTTTATGAATACGAGAAGTAATTGAAGATATTTTTGTGCACCAATATTTGGTTTAACAGTGACAGAAGAGATGACAACATTTTGATTGTTTCTATATCTATCCACATATAATCTTATGATCACTTCATGAGGCCTAAGGTTCACATGTTGAACCAAGCAATGGTACTTGAATCTTCACCAAATAAACTTGTTTCTTTCTAACATATTTTCGTTTATGTTGAACTTCCAAGTGAATAAATACACTTCTCGTGTTTATAAAAGGAAATTTTGATTTCCATTTTTCCTCCAAATTGTGAAGAATAAATAATATGATACAAAATGTGCCATCGGTAACTGAAGTGCACACACTGCTCTCTCTTTTTTAATAGATATTTAGTTTTTTTTTATACAATTTAAAGCCATATAACTTTTTTAGTATTAAATATCATTCCTAAAAGACTTCAAATAAGGATATCTGCCACATAGCAGTATTTCAATTTTTTATAAGAATTTACATCAAAATTTGACTAATATTTATTGTATTATAATGTAAAGAGATTATTTAGTCGAATAAAAGTAGAATTTGAATTTTTTCGAGATGCCATGTGGAAACATTTTATAATTATTTACAGTACAATGTGCCTTCTGGTTGAGAAATGTTGACTAACCAGGATCAGTAACAACCAATGCAACACATTTTTTTAACTACAAACGTTTTGTGCATACAGGACAAGATAATTTCATTTACTGCTCAATATTAATGACTTACTTCTTCCTTAACTTTAGTTTCGATTATGTCACTTTTTAGTTTTTTGCTAGTCTGGTTCAAAATCTGTTCTATGTTAATTGGAAGTTGCACACTATTAGATCTCTAGTTTGCTCAACATGTTTTTTGTTCATGATTGTTTCTAGAAACTTGACTTTTTTGCTTCAGACCTTATTAACTCCGTAAAAAATGAAGTATTTTATTTTGATCTGGCACATTCTGAATACACAAAACGATGAAAATTCGTACAAAAACTTGTAGTGTTGCATGGTTGTAACTTGTGTTTATATAAAAAGTTACTTAATGTTGTGACGGTTTCACCATTTTGTAGAAGGAAGTCTTACGCGTTTTCGTTGTCTTCAATTTTTCATTATTTATGTTTCGACTTTAGTTTCCTAGATACCATTGTTTAACTTTCCGAATTCATTCATTTATCTCCCAATAGCTTTTCTTCTGTAAAGTGGTGGATTTAAAGATATCATCAATTCAAATGCGTTGTATTTTTATATAAATGTTATATTTATATGTATTTCGTTGTGACATTGTATTGTGTGTATTTTATATTGATATGCATTTAAAATCTAGCTTAGTATGTTCTTGTTTATTTATTAATCTTGATAGGCGATAACCTGTGCACTTTTTTTTATAATAATGTATGTTGTTGGTCTCAATTTCATCACCAAGTAGGGTAGGAATGCGCATTTATAAGTTTTAGTAATAATTTATTAAAAATAATTACTACTGTAACCATTTGAATTTTTGATGTCTTGCATGTGTATTTATTGATGAATTAACTATTGTGAATGTGTGACTATGAATAAATTTATATATATGTTAAATGTTAACAATTTAAGACTATTCATACCCAAACGCATACAGTTTGAGTTACAATTTATGTATTGTACCTACTTAATTTCTCTGTATTAATTTTTTTTATTTTGTAATAACGAATCACAATTCTACAATTAGCTGCTAAGTGTATAAATTATATATTTTGTATGATACTTAATAAATTTATTATGAATATTTTTGAGTTTTATTTTTCTCATTTTTCACAAGTATGAAAATTTTCATACTCCTCATATTTCTGCTCTCCTGATAGCAAGGAAGAATCGCCGGAATTGCAGAAAAATGATTTTAGAAAATACTAGTCGCTACTAGCTACCTCTCGTGTCACTGCTCTCCTGATTCCATGACAAAATTCGCAGAAATACAATATTTGGGTAAGATATCCCTCAGGACATAGCTCTAAAAAAAGAAGAGAAAGAAGAAGATTAGTTGGTCCTGGTATAATTATATACCTCCTCGAATTTCTGCTGTTTCTGCTCTCCTGATACCAATATAAATCGTCAAAATTATAAAATTTCACTAAAATTCAACTTAAAAATTTGGTTGCTCCTGATATCCGTATACCTCCTCGCGTTTCTGCTCTCCTGATACCAAGAAAAATCGTCAAAATTAACAAATTTTACAAAAATGTAACTTTAGAAATTAGGTTGCTCCTGATATCCGTATACCTCCTCGCGTTTCTGCTCTCCTGATACCAGGAGAAATCGTCAAAATTAACAAATTTTACAAAAATTCAAGAAATATTCACGAATTTTAACATTTTCTGTGGTATCAGGAGAGCAGAAACGCGAGGAGGTGTACAATTATACCAGGAGCAACCAATATTACAAAAATTCAACTCCTGATATCCGTATACCTCCTCGCGTTTCTGCTCTCCTGATAGCAGGAGAATCGTCCAAATTGACTAATTTTACAAAATTTTAACCCTATAATATTGGTTGCTCCTGGTAGAATTGTACACCTCCTCGCGTTGCTGCTCTCCTGATACCAGGAAAAATCGTCAAATTTAACAAATTTTACAAAAATGCAAGACAAATTGCACAAATTTACGAATTTTACCATTTTCTGTGGTATCAGGAGAGCAGAAACGCGAGGAGGTGTACAATTCTACCAGGAGCAACCAATAATCCAAAGTTGAATTTTTGTAAAATTTGCCAATTTTAACGATTTTTCTTGGTATCAGGAGAGCAGAAACGCGAGGAGGTATACGGATATCAGGAGCAACCAAATTTCTAAAGTTACATTTTTGTAAAATTTGCTAATTTTATGATTTTTCTTGGTATCAGGAGAGCAGAAACGTGAGGAGGTATACGGATATCAGGAGCAACCAAATTTCTAAAGTTACATTTTTGTAAAATTTGCTAATTTTATGATTTTTCTTGGTATCAGGAGAGCAGAAACGCGAGGAGGTATACGGATATCAGGAGCAACCAAATTTCTAAAGTTACATTTTTGTAAAATTTGTTGGTATCAGGAGAGCAGAAACAGCAGAAATTCGAGGAGGTATATAATTATACCAGGAGCAACTAATATTTTTTTAAATAGTATTCTCTTCTTTTTCTTCTTTTTTTAGGGCTATATCCTGAGGGATAATTTACCCAAATATTGTATTAATGCGAATTTTGTCATGGAATTGAAAAGATGGTGGTCTATATATCAGGGGCAAAACAGTGTTGCCAGGTTTTATTTTTTTACGTGATTTAAAGATTTTCAATTATATTTGAAAATATCACTGTACTATTGCCAATTCTGATAAGTGCTGTCTTATAGTTTAGCAGAAACAATGGCAGATAACCAAATAAGGTAAAATAAAAACCAATTTAAACCTCAATAATATTTATTATAAATTAAAACAATACAGAGGTAAAATAAACAATAATACTAAATATTTTAAAAATAAATAGATTCATAAATTTATGAGCAAAAATAGATAAATCTAGTATATAAATATTTATCACTTTTCCAAATTATACACAGTGTAACAACACTGCATTTTTCGACCAGCATATTTGACACAAATTAATTCAACAATAAATAAGGTCTAACATTAAACAAAATTCGGGTCCACCTTCACAGCACAATGTTAACAGAGGTGTGTTAAAGCGTTCAAACTGTGACAGCTAACAGACTTGACAAAAAGCTACATATTTATCATTTTCTAGCACCTGGGATGTAGTAAAAGGATAATACATTTGATTCCCTGTTCAATTTATGGATATTTAGATGATACATAATGTTCAAGTGCCAAAACAACCAATTGTTTAGTATATTTTCAACTATAGAGTACAATTTAGCTTTACAAACTTTAGGGATAGTTCTACATTGTAGATAGTTTATAGGAATAAGTTAATGGCCTAATTAAAAAGTAAGAAGTGGTTGTAGTTAAACCGTCCAGATCGAACTTGCTCTAAACTCTGATGCTGGGAAAAATAACAAATTGAAGAGACAGTTGAAAATATATGAATTAGGAGGTGTTGAAGATAATCTAGACCATTTAATTTGATTTGGACGATTTTACATTACAACCAAATTATGTAATTTACTTTAAATACAGGGAAAATCGTAATTAGGCGATTGGAATACGTTTAGAAAAACATCAAGATCACTTAACAGAAATGTACATTATTAAATAAATCTAGCATACGATAATTATAACCCACAACTGTTAAAATTTAGATACATAGAAATATGCTACTACCAAATATTTGTTATAATTTATAATTCACAATACAATACATTTTCGGTTAAAAAACAAATTTTTTCAACAAGAAACTGTTTTTTTTTGGAATTTTTGACATCACCAAGACTATAACTAGTAAAACTTTTAAATCAACTTCCTTTACTTTTTCTCAAATCACAAGTACATTTAGTTTTAATACAGGACTTTGATGAAGTATGCGGTGTTATAAAAATTTGTGTCAAATATGGCTTGAACACCCGCAAAATAGCCCTGTATCCAGAAATTAACTATACTAAAACATCAGTCCATTGACCTAAAATGAAAAACGTGTTAAACTGGACCACCAATGTCATATTGGTAACGCCAAGTCAGATACTGCGCAGCTTCGGTCATGTGTCGCAGAGAGCTGGTGAGGCCATGGAGGTGTGTTTTAAAATCTTGAGCAACTCTTTCGACTTTGCCTTCTTCTAGGGAAGTTTCGTCGATACCTGAATCGATTTCATTGCTGCCAGATTCCGAATCTGTGTCGCTGAGAGTTGATGACGAATTTGTGGAAGTCACACTTACGGAAGAGGGTCTACGAAGATGGCCCTTGACTATTGAAGTAGTTACTGGTATTGCTGGAGCATTCGCTGCAGTTTTTGGTGCTTCTGGGACATTACTTTCTCCTCCCCACAGAAGAGAATCTTTTACACCGTTCAGCATATTGTAGATTTCAAACAAATCAGTCGAACTGAGAATTTGATGTACTGAATGTGAAGATTTTGTCTTTGGATTTTGCCCGGTTGGGTCCTGTTCGTCTCCAACTTTCAGATCCATCAGCCGACATGGTACTAAAATGGTTTCATCCATCTTGTTAACGGTTTTCACGAATTTTTCCATTACGTTGAGCACGCTTTGGTTGGAGAATTCTGTTTCGTCGTGTCGGGCTATGCGGCGAAGACAGTTTCTGAAACAAAAAATAATAATATTAACAAAATTAAAAACAAAAATCCAATTGTTTTTCCAACTTTGCTATTAACCTAGTTTATTTGCTGTTCCCAATTGTCAGGTATAGTAACCTCCATTTCAAAGCAATTAAACTGAGAGTATGAAGATAATTTTACCACATTAGTACAATTTAACCAACATTTTCAATAATTTTTATCAAAGTTCGTGGTGCAAGTGTACTAAATGTCGAATAAATGTGTTATTATTTTATATAATTCAAGAATATGTTTGTGAGATATCGCGATATTTTCAATTTTACGTTTGGCAACGCTGTGGCTTTGATAAAAATATTTCCTTGGTTTGCATTGAATAGAATTTGGAACTTGAACGAGACTGTATTTGTTTAGAGCTTTGCAATATTTTATTATTAGTCAGCTGATTTTTTAATAAAACTGCTACACCTGAATAGTATTTAGATATTTTTAATATGTAACTATGTTATTGCTAGCACGTATATATTCACATTTCCTAATTTTTAAACCATAGATATTTCGAAATCTTATTGAGTAACTGTATACTTATAAAAAGTATTCAGCAAGGACATTTATATTTTTGTACCTAACTCTTTTTAGTAACAATGTTATTAAGTAATAAATAAAAACGAGGCTTCAAAGTATGTACAAGAGTTTTTCAATTTACGTTTAATTTACCCTATACACTCTTCACAGGCTTCTTCTCAAAAATGCTGTTGTAAAATAAATCAATAAACTTCATTTCTGAACCCAGTAAGCCATTTAACTGTAGACAATTTCCGGAGTTCATCAGTTTTCTAGCTAATTAAAAATAATTACAAAAAAATACATATACAAAGATACATGTTAGAAAGAATTTTTGAAACGCCCAAAAAGAAATAGCGGAAGTAAAACGAACTGAACAATTTTTACAATTCAGTGAATTAATGAAAGTAATACTTTCTCAGTATATAATTGATTACATTGTTCGATTTCGATAAACAACATACAGAATGATACGAATACCATATATCATATAACCATTTTTGACAATTGGCTTGTTGTCATGGAGATAGAGAATATTTTGAAACATTTTTATCACTGCTTAATTAGAGCTACGTGCAAACTATAAAAACTTATTACACTGATTAATAGTATTATCAGCATTTTTATCAATAGTTTAATCTGCAACTGTCTAAATGTATCTATAATTGATAGAAAACGACTCAGGGTTTGTATATAGATTGAAATTACTTTGGTAGTGGAAACTTTATTAATTTTTAAATTAATTTGATAAAAGAAATTAATATCGATAAAAGTACTGTCAGCGATCATTCGAGTGGCCAGTGATGGAAATATATTCAATATCTGAATGGAAGGATGCAATAATTTGAAGAAAAATTATTATTATTAATAAAATTATAACTCCCACACACACAATCAATAATTTTAGGATATCTAATTTAAGAAATCTATTCAAGGATTTTAATCAAAGAAATTCACCTATAAAAAAAGTCCGGATATATTGAAAAATTTCCTTATAAAATATTTGGTAAAACTTAAAAAAAATATCTGTATCTCACAGGACCTTCACGGATAGCTATACGTACTTTTGCATATAATGATACTTAGTGAATCTTGACATTGAAATATTTGCTACGCCTCGGCTGAATATACAAATTTTTTTTGTCGACAACAAATGACAAAGCAAAAAATTATAAAATTAAACAATGTAGAGTTGATTTAAAGTAAATACCAAAATTTTTGGTTACCTACCTCCGGGATATTGAAACAATTTTTGCATAATATAATACTTAGTAATCAATGTTGTATGTCTTGTTAAAAAACCCAAATATTTATTAATGTTTAAATAAAAAATTTAATGAAATAATAAATATTTATTTGGGAAACCATAAGTTATATATGCCAACTGGCATAAGAAAATTGCAGTACTACCTTATATTAAAAATAATCCACTTTCTAAAACCAAAATTTACTCATAACTCGACTAATTAGAAATTTGGAATGTTCTAATGATGAACAATCGTTTCAGGGGAAAATTTTACACATTCCAGTGTATTTTGAGTCCACAATTCCGACCAGTAAAGAAGTTAGCACAAAGCATACCTACCCCTTGCTTCAAAATTTTCGACAAAAAATTTGTTGTTGACATAAAAATTGCTCAAAATTCGTCTGGAGGGGTTACTGAAGCGAAAAATCGACTGGCACAGTCTGTTTTTGTATAAAATCATTTTTTCTCCTCCAAATAAAGTCATGAAATTTTCGAAAATCCACTTTTTAAAACAAAATGTGCTCATAACTCGACTAATATCATAGATAGAACGTTCTAGTCTTCGGCAATCGATTCAGCGGAAAATTTACCGTAATCCAGTTTATTTTGAGTCCATAATTCCTACCAGGAAAGAAGTTAGCACAATGCAGTTTACATTAAACATTTCCATACCTACCACTTGCTTCAAAATTTTCGACAAAAAAATCATTTTTGATATAAAAATTGCTCAAAATTTGTCTGGAAGGGTTTTTTGGGTCAATAAATCGACTGACTGACAGTCTAAAATCATTTTTTCCCCTCCAAATCTGGTGAAATCGCCTCGAAATAATTAAAAGGACATTCCGTACAACAAAAGTGAAGAAATCCAACCTTGAGCGTTAAACTAATATACATTTTTATTATTGTTGATAAAAATTGGATGGATCTAAAAATAATGCAAAGGAATTCTCACTAATAGTACCATCGATCGATCGGTGTAGTTAAATGTATTCACGATAACAATATGTATATGTAACTTGCCTTAGTCAATTAAAATGATTAAAAATTATTACATTTTAAATTGTTTTTTTTTTGCGATAACATAATTATTTTTTGTCGGATAATGTAAGTAAAACAAGCTGACATGTATGAAAAAATGTAAAACATTTGTTATTACAAGGAATTCTATGACGTCGAAATTTATTTCTCTTCATTAGGTGGAACAATTACCTACCGATCTGACATACTTTTTGTAGGACGTGTTTATAAAGAAATACATAGTCGTCAATACTAATATAAACATACGTATATCTATATACAGCATGTCCTAGATCAATAATAATTATTAAAGAAATCAACTAAAATATTATTGTTCATGAAGCGTTAAAAATATTCACCAAGTGAGATATTTTGTGCTGAGAGTTAACCTATTATTTATCAGAGACAACCATTTGCTTTTATGTAATAATTAAAGGTCACTATAAGCGTGTTATTGGAGGAAAAATAACATTATGAATACAATGTAGTGTTAAATACGTAACCTCCGAATCTAGAGTAGACATTATGTTTATGTTATTGTTTAAAAACAATAGACATACATTTTTCAATAAATTGGTTGTTTTTTGTTGTGTATTATCGAGAATTTAATTGCCATTGTTTATAGACAACAAGAGCAAATAATTATTTGGAATTTTATTATGATAAATGAACACATTGAACCTTTACACCATGCTAACAAACATACATTTTTTTTAATATTTTTGTAGACATTTTGGAATCAGATTAAATGATATAATTTTTGTTACACATTGTATATCAATGACCTCTTTGTATGGGTTGTTTGAATCCAAATTTACATTATACAAAGAAAACTTTTTTATCAGGACAATTTGAAACACCTACAAAAATTTCCTTGGCAAAGTACCAAGTTTTATGTTGACTTGGGTATAATAATAATTAAAACTTATATAACGAACCAATAGAAAAAGGCCACTGATTAAGTCAAATTTTAAATTATGAGCATATTTTTCAGTACACCCTGTAATATGAATATTATTTCCTGCATAAATTAGATTATTTTGAAATATCGTGATATATTGTTGTAACAGGTTTACCTTCATCAACTTAAAAAATCAGGTTGAAACTAATAAAAAAATTCAATTGTACAGGGTGTTCAAAAATATTTTGCAATGCTTATTAAAAATTGTTCAAAATTTCAGGTCGTTGGACCATCAATAATTAGGAATTAATATTTTTATAAATATGTTTGTTTCCTTTTTTAATGGCAGATAAAATTCCTGTGTTTTCAAAAACAGATCAATATAAAGAAAAAATTAAATCAAAACCAAATTAGATTAATGTGAAAAATTAATTGTTGTCTGCTTTAAACCGCTTAAATATCATTTAAATTTGATTTAAATTTTAAGTGATGTTTAATAGATTAAACGCAAGATTTTGGATAAAACTTTTAGTCAAATAATAATTAACAATAATCTACAAAAAGCTTAAGCAACAAATAAAATAATATCTAGCAATTAATTATATCTACAAGATTTCCAAATTTATTATTTGATAGTATTTCAACACTTCAGTGATTCACTAAGTAGAAGTTCAATGTTATATTTCACAAAATATACCGAAATATTGTCACCTTCTTTTATACAGTGTTTACAAGAAAAACGGTACGGATTTTAACATTATTTATTATGTATATATTTTCGAAAATCTGATTTGCTAATAAGTGTTTTTCTTTTGCATGAGGACAAGATTACTTAATAATGGTCTGATTCGAAATTTGTATTATAAATAACCTTCTGTCAAAGAGCCTAATGTTGTTGAGTGATTCAATAATTTTATGTTTAACATAAATATTTTGAAGAATACTATCAACTATTCAACTTACAGTGCGTGGTTTATAGATTTTAATGCGTACAAAATTTTTAATACTTTTTTTGACGCAAACTACATTCCTTCATAATATACCACAAAAATACCTTGAGGTATATTATTAGCATTATTTTATGGTATTAAATATTGTGCGTCAGTTTTTTTATTTATCTCTATAGTATCCTATAATCGTCATATAAAACGTAAGTTGATTCCGGTTGGTACAAGCTTATTTCAAGGTTAGTGATTCCCTCATGACATAAGTAAGCTTCCTTAAATAAAGAAGAATTACGTAGGTTCGGTTGCAAATTAATTAATTAAGAGGAGTTGTCCTCCTAGGTTCTATCCTGTCCTTTCAAGGAAGGTGGAGAGGTCACTAGGAGATATCTTATTTATATCGGCAGGTGTTGGCCAAGTAAAATACCCTCAAGTTTTTGATATGCTGTATATGAGTTGAGGCATTGACCTATTAACTAACAGTACACATGTACAGTAAAAGGATCTAAGACCTCGAAAAAATTCAATTTTTACAAATAATTGTTACTAAATGAAAGAATGTTTTGAAGTGGTGAAAGTATGCTTAATTTCTTAATAAATTGTTTTGTCAGTTGTGCTTATTTTACATCTGTACAATGTGGGGACAAGTAGCGCTAAAAGTATTTTATTATCTGGTCTGATAAAATTTTGTTTCTCAAAAATATACCGTATACATTTAAAAAAAAATTCTCCAATTTAAAAGCAAAATAAATATTAATTTTAAATACACGTTTTGTGTCATGTTTCGTATTATGATGAGCTTTAAAAACTAAACTAGAGTAAATAATTTTGCAATGAATTTTCATCTAACAATACATCTGATGTTAAACAATTTGTACATGGTACATCAATTTTTTCAGGCTAGGTATCTTCCCAAAAGTATTTCTTTTCTATTTATTTATTTAAAATTTTTGCACAAAACCATACAATTTCAAAGTCAATCATATTCTATAAATGTTACATCCTTGAACAGTTCCGCCCTGTACAATTAATATGTAACTGTTCAAAATCTTGCATAAACTTGCCCCAAACGCACGAAAATGATGATACATTTTTCTCTTTATTATGTAATAAAATAGTAATTTGTATTATCAATAAGTGTTAATCATTCAAACAAGATTAAAGGTATTATTTGTTTTGATTCATGCAATATTTACAAATTATGAGTAGTAGAATGTTCTAAGAATATCTGAGATTGTCACTTTACTAACTGTATCCCAAACATAACCAGAAATAAATTATAAGTTGAAATAATTTTCATTAAAGAAATTGGATAAAATCGCGTGTAATTTACGAATCATACGATTCCGTTTAGGCCCAAATGGAGGAGTGTCATTGGCTCAAACCCACACGTGATTTTATCGACCAATAACCGGCAATTCAACTGAACTGTAACAATTCCTTTTAAAACAATTTCTATTGATATAAATTAATAGACAAAATAAATAAGTAATAGCTATTGATTTGAGAAACGGGTCAATACTTAGGAATGGTATTTCGGTTAAGATAATCTTTGCAGAATGCAAAATTCCAAAAATATTCAAAATTGGAGGTTAGGTTTCTTATGTGCCAAATTCTTACGATAATTACAAAATTCCCAGCTTTCACTTGCAAAAATAGTGAGGTACCAATGACCACTGAATAATATAAACAAAACCTTACCTGCTGTTTTCTAGGTTGGTGGAAATATTGTCTATGTAGTTATTCATGGCTTGGTTTTGATTTTCACTCAACATAATTTACGATTAAACCGCACGCACCAAATACAACAAATTTAATATTCGAACGTTTGGTCAATGAAAACGAAAACAACCTTGCTTAAAAGAACAGAAACACCCAGTCCCTGAACGCGAGTGTGTAACTTGGAAATTCTGAATTGCTCTTCTGTTCTGTTCTCTTTTAATTTTATACGTCGATGACGATACCTAGTCGTCTGACGCTGGTCGGCGAATCAAAAGGCTCGTCGAAATATTGGTCTCGCTCTCTCTATCCCACTCATGCGCTTCAATACTAGCACAGGTGCGACGGACGCCTTTCAAATCTACACTCACCAACAAATATTGTGAGATACAAGGTGCAAAGATGCACCTTTTTCATCTGATTTAGGCATTGCACATAATTTTGGGGAAAAACCGAGGCGGAAGTTCACTCGCATATTGACCTAATTTTTTCACAAAAACAGAAAATATTTTTTTGTTCTTGTAGTAAATAATTATTTATTCACATGATTACCTACATTCATAAAATATTGTTGACGTCTTAATAAATAATTTAAGTGTATACCATTGTGTGGTAATGTTTGTAAATTTTAATATCCTAAGTTGATTCTGATTTTACTGGAAAATAATGATTAGGGACAATGTGCAGAAATATTTTGCGATGGTAGAATCCTAGAAATTAATTTCTATTGACGCTTTAGGCACTATAACTTTTATTTAGAATTTTCAATCACGTGAGTTAGTGCCCAAGGTTTATAATTAGTCATTATCAAAACTAAATGAACGTATAGAAGTTAAGATTGATTGTGTAAGGAAATAAAATAAAAATAACCCAGTTTCCTTTTTTTAAACTGATTAACGAGATTTTCTGGATAAAAATACCAGATGATCAGCTTCTTTGATTAAAAAGACCTTGGCAATCAGTCCAAAGTTACACTAATAACATTTGCATGTCAGTATTTTAATTTTTTTAATAGAAAATAGCTTAATAATAGGAATTGAAAATAAAAATTACTTTTTGGTATTGCGACGTATTAATATTAATTTTAAGATACATGTACAATTTTTAGCGACCCCTAAACCTTTGCTCCAATTGTAAGCAATATCATCTGTTAAATGCATGCTGTACTTTTATGATAAGATTTTCAATTACATGACATTGAATCATAAATTATGATCTAGATATAATTTGATTAAATTGTTTGTTTAGGTGTCTTTATCTAATAGCTATTGTTTTTCTTAGATGTATAATTTTGGAGTAGTATTTGGAGAGTACCTCGTATACGAATAGTATCTTTAATTCAATTTGATCAAAGGTACGTTCGTATTACTATTATTATTGTCTTTAATGACATGGAAACATTATAATTTATAGGAACTTTAATTTACGTAATCACAGTTGACAAAAATATTATTCCTAGCGGAAATAAACTATTAGGAAGTCACTATGAGTTCAATTTATTCCATAAGAAATTTATATTCTTATCGTTGGTTTTTATTATTCAAAAAATTCTGTTCTGATTATAAAAATTTTGAATAGGTACACTGGTTTATAGGTATGAGTATTTGACGTTTTTTAAAACCAATGAAATGCTTCTTTATTTGTCACAAGGGTAAGTTTCAATGTCATTATTATAGTGAGAATAAACGTCTTGTTTGTGGCTTTTATTTGCCTAGCAAGTCAAAATAATAAATTTGTGAATCAAAAAATAATCTAGGTATACAAATATAACTTGCGAGTTCCATAAATTGCAAATAATTTGACAGATTTTTTCAAACTTGTTGCCATTTAGGAAGACATCGATATCGACAGGATATGTTTTGCAGGTTCAGGTAATTTCGATTTTAAAACCACTTGACTGCTTATCATCAATTATTTATCATATTATTAAATTTCTACAATTTACAAAACAAATTTTCCACTCTGAAATTGCTACTTAAAGATATGAATTTATTTGATTCCGTCTAGACAGCATAAATCCATCGGTACCAAAATATTTTTTTCAGATTATAAAAGAAGTACCATCTGTGCCCCTTTGAAAATTATTCTGCGAAGGTCGTCCATTATACTCAACTGACCCCAAACCCAGGTACCCACATTTAATTCTTTTTTTTTGTAATTCAGGATCATTGGAAAAAGGACTAACTTCAATTGTAGGTAATATCGCAAATATCTCAGAAACTCCGATATCGGAAATCGAAAAAGATATATCTAAACAATAACCTATTTTTTTCAAAAATATATACCCTTTCAACCTATTTAATTAAGAAATGTGTTGTGTTCAGTCTTGTGTAACAACTCTACTCTACTAAATTGTTATTACTTTGTAAATATTGCCACATTAAATTGAAAGTGATCATTTTTTTTCTGAATTAAATTTCTATAAATATAAATATTTGCTTTCGTAGGCTATGGCCAACATACCAACTGCCACAATGAAATGTGTACATAGTATTGAACTGACTTTTTCTGTTTCAGCCACGCAAAATAAACAAGTTTTTCGTTTTCTTGTAATTAAATTTTTCCTCGAGGTAACAGAGAATTGAAAATTTTGAATAGGTGTACTGTGTGGTCCCTAATATTACTGAATACCTTTTCGACTACTTCCACAACTCAATGTAGCCTTGGAAGTTGTGTTGAGATTTGAAATAAGTTGAATTGGATAATGACAAAGAAAATGTTTCATAAGATTTGTTGTTTACAATAATCATATTTCTGTAATTTCAATTTGTTATTATAAATAAATATTCCAGAGCAAAATACATTATGAAATTTTTTTATCGACCTTGTCGGGACTAGAAGTAGAATTTTTTAATACCAGATTTTTATACAGGTTGTCTCTAACAGTCTGGTAACGTCTCGATAAATCAGCATCATAGCTAATAAAAAAATTGGTTGTACGCAGAAATTCGGGTTCACCTTCACGAGGAAAAACCTGTTCCTACAAACAAGGATTTATGGCGATCGACAGACTTCCGGAATGAGAAATTCAAATCTGAGCCAACATAATACCGGGTGAAAATCAAGGATATTATTAATAGGGATGTAGAAATATCTTCTGTGATTCAATTTAACTCAAGTACCTAAGTACGTCAAAACAGTTTTAATATGGATCATTGTTGTATTCTCATTGTGGAAAATTAACAATCGCCCATTGTTTAATCGCAAAGGACTTTGTCTTTTTGAATATTCATTGTTTTTGTGGGAGTTGCTCCTCTTCCTTCGATTGGATGGTAAAGTATATAAAATTCAACAGTTGTAACATTTTTCTTTTATTATATTTGAATTTAAATAGCTATTATAGTACAAAGTAAACTGGTATAATTACGGACGGGGTTTCCAAACGTGTACTTTGTACTATTTATTAAAAACAAAGATTCTCTTGAGGTCAACGTAATATAAAAGGTATTTACATTTATTTAATTTCTTAGTTGTTCAACAGCTTTGAAAAAAACTTGAATCAATATTGATGGTACAGCTCATAACATTTTGCGTTGAATGCATTTATTTATTATGGTTTCTCAACTCGTTATACTGCTATTGTTTACTACAGGGTGTAAATATTTTACACAAAAAATCATAATCCTGTTTTTTTATCTATGAAGAAATAAAATAAACAAACAAATAAAATGTGTCTTGTCATTATTCCTACCTTCATTTCCGTTAAAAATTAATGAAAGCTGTTTATCATAATTCATGTCTTTGAATTTCTAGATATATTTAAATATTATCACTCTTCAATTTTTCCAAATGCACCGAAAAAAAGTCTAAAAAATTTTATAGATAGACGACTATTTATACAGTTTGGCGTATAAAAGATTGCATATAATTAAGGGTACACTGCAACGTAATTTCATGAATAGGCAACTCCCAATACATAATGCTGTAAAAACAGTTGCCTATCTTCAATCATTTACATGTTTGTTAAAAATAAACAACAAAAAGTAGAAATTCATTTGAAAATTTTATAAATTTATCGAAATAAGTTGTCCATGAAATACACCAGCTTTTAACCAAAATTAAAGTTGATACTGTAAAAGTCAAAAGTCTTGAGACGGTTTTTAAAGCTTGATTAGAAGGGGGGAATAGACAGAAAAGATACCTGTGTTAAATATGACCCAAATATCCTTTGTCCTCTAGGAAGCAATCATTATTGGAAGGACTATTATATTATACGGAATATTTTTAAACAGCTAGGTAACTGCAACTGGACTAGTTTTTTTTACTACCCACTGATCATTAACCATGAAAGAGTGGGGTAGCTTTTTTACTATTTTTTTGCTGTAAATATTTTTTATTTTACTATTTTAAGTAGGCTGCGTAAATAGACAGTGATTAGAAATAATTTAATTAAACAATATTATTGTTGCAATTAAAAAAATACATAATTGTAAATTTAAAGATTAAAAATTATTGATATTCATACAATTTTGAGGAACCCTGTACATTGTACATGTGTGTTGTTAATATGCGATATATACATTACAATGACAGTTGTCTTTAATATCTATAGCGCTAGGTACACGGGTCTATCCTACGTAATTTTGCACCTGGCATAGGGAGAACTAAGTACTAGAGCACAACCGTCATAACTGTATGGCCATTGTTGTCAATTTTATATGGATTAAGATACAAAATTTTTCTCTAGTCTGTCAACACCATACTTTATACACAATATATTCTACCCTTCTACAATAAATGGATTGGACGAAGAGGTACTATTGAGTGGCCAGCTATATCAACAGATCTTATGCTGTTGGATTTATGTTTTAGTCAGCTGAAGGACAACTAGGTGAAGAATATACAGGGTGCACCATCAAAAATAAACTGTGTTCATTTCATAAGTGGTTTCGACTGAAGATACTTATAAATTTTGTAGTAATTTTTTTTGTAAATATGGCTACATCGCAATAATACCATGACTGTATAAATTTAGACAATAACTATGGGGAGAGGACCTATACGGTGGTGCTTGATTTCAAATTAACACGCTTCTTTCAATACAAACAAAAACTGTGAAGCGAACTGCTGTTTTTCTCTTTTAAATGATAAGGGTAACAGGGGACATATAATTAAAAATATACAAATTAGTTTTGACAAGGTTCCAATAAATAAATTATGGATTCCTGAAACATTTAACTTAAGGTGAAAAAAAATTTCCCCTAGTGACCCCGTATTCCCTGAAGGAGCAAAAGCACAAAAAATAGCGAACGTATTGGAAATTTCCGCGTGGTAGTTTGTTGTTCTCTGACCTTTCTTTCCTGGGTTAACCTCGAAATCGAGATATCGAATTTATACACTCTTATGTCAAGGACGCTAAGCGCATCCAGTATATTGATTAAATCCCTGAAGAGCGGGAAACTGGATCTACCTCTTTAATCTTTAGTCCAGTTCGTTGTAAATAGTACAGATTTGTAAACTTATCAAAGCATTGAGCCTGTGAAGCCTAACTCGCTCTTTTGTATTATTCGAAAAGGCTCAAATAATAAACATTTGATTAGATTTTCGAAAAAACGAAAGTATGAATATTGATTTTTAGACACAGTTTGGACTTTGTAGTTATGTTTGATAAATAATAAATAAAACTAGTAGAGCAATATACTTAATCAAATATTGATACACTTACAAAATAAAAAAAAATCAATAGAATGTTATTAATGGTATAAATACCTGGATGGAATACAATAGGTATATTCTGTGAAATTAAATTATACAAAGGCTAATTTGAAGATAGTGAGTTTTCAAGGTCGTCCAAGCATTTATTGAAAAAAAAATGACAAAAATCAAATCAAAGTTTCATAAATGTTTCCTAAGTAAAAGGCTTATTGATAATGCTTCCGCCTAGTCTCCATTACTACTAAATAAACTTTAGACAACCAAGAAGCGACAGCGGTCTGAAAACGCTGGCAAATGCGTAATAAAAGGAAAAAATCCACAAGGGACACGTTCTTTAATTTTTGCAATTATTGTTATGAAAGTTTCAATTTTAACAAAGAATATTATAAAATAAAATATAGGTACCTTTATTTATAAAGAATAGATCGGTAAAGAAAATTTTACAATTTTTTTGTGGTCATAAACTTGAAAATATTTCAATTGATTGTTTATTTGTCGAATTTTTTCGTAAGATATTTAAACATTTTGGAAATTTTGTAGATCATTTCGAAAACAACCTTATCGTTTTGTGACTCCTTGTAAATTTTATATATTCAATTTTGTGGCGAATTATCGGGTGCGACGATACATCAACAAATAGCTCTGGCGTCGAGGGAAGTAACGGAGGCGAGAACGCGATTCAGAAAAATGGAAGGATAAGGATAGCACAGCAGGACTAAAAGCGAGGACTAAGGAAGGACGAGAAGAGAAGGGCAACGGGTGACGCTCGGAATAATTCGTACCGAGTGAAGAGTGATTTAACTTCAACCAAAAAGAGAAAGAGTGAACACAGGAACAGAGGGAGCAGCAACGCGACGGCCTACAAGCGCAGCACGAGGGAGAATTGCGAAACGCGCGCATAACCACCTGGCGTCGTGCGTTCCCCCATTCAATCCAGTATCGACCGGCTGGTGAGTTACAATTTTCGAGAATACAAATCGAAATTCAGCCCGACTAAAAGTCGAAACTCGGTACGGCACGGGGCACGGGGTGGCCAATCGAAGATCGAAGCGAGCATGCGAATCGACTAGCTTGTTGACACCTAGTGACAATCATAATGGTGGTATACAACCACGGGGATGATTTCGTGTCATCGTCGTCGTTGCCGTTGCCGTCACATCCCCCTATGGGATTCGCGTAAATGTAAACAGAGTGACGACGGCGAGGACGACGAATCGTTTAGTGCGTCGTTTCTATTACCACGGCGTCGGCGGTACCTAAGAATCGAGAGTGGTTGTTTTTATTCTTTCGTGAAGTGTCAGTGTCTTCTATTTTACCTTTCCAAGGAATTTGAATTGTTAATTGGTAAACGAAAACAACAACAACCGGCATGGCCGGTGATGGTGACACCTCCTCTTCGGCGGAGACGTCCTCCTTATGATGGAAAATATTGGAAAAATGATCGAACAACAAGCATTAGGTGAGCAAACGGTCGATTCTCCAGACAGTAGTGCGCATGCGGTAATTGCCGCCGCCGGTGGCATGGAGACGCAGGTCGTCCGTATGAGGCTCGTGTCACGCGCGGTTGTCGAAAGACGTCTCGTCAAACAAGAAGAGGCTGATGGCCCGCTTTCCGTTATTGTGCAACCTCAAGAAGAATCCAGGGACTCGGAATTACTTAGTCCCGGTAAACTTAGCCCTGGCTCCGTTACAGTGGCTAATATGATAGACAACAATGATTACCGCACCTTAAATCCCGAACCTACATACCAGACTTTAACCTCAGTCAACGGCAGAATGTCACCTCCAGGATATAGCCCGAGTTCTTCTTACGCCACGCTGACACCTTTACAGCCCCTGCCGCCCATATCAACGATGTCTGACAAATTTGCTTACGGACATGCCAGTAACGTTACTGGTTCTTTTACCGTTATGCAAAACAACACCATAAGTGGAATCAACTTGGGTTTAGGAGTGAATGCTACCACACCATATACGATGACAAACATGGGAATGACTCCTCCGCACAATTATTCCTCACCTGGAATGGGAATGCAGCAGCAATCCAGTCCAATTAGCCCTCAAAGTACGTACAGTCAAAACGGTTTACCTTCGCCTCAAAAAAGTATGTCACCTCCTAGTTACGATTCTCCTTATGGTCATCAAAGAGACATGGTGCCGCGATTACATAGTCCACAACTAAGTCCGCCTTCCGCGTCGTTGAACTCTCCAGACGGGACACTAGTTACCAGTTTTAGTTCTACAAACTTAAACGGACTAGGTTTACAAAACCATCCTCCTACCTTAGTGCAAATAACTTCTCAACAAAGGGACTGTTCCCCATCACCTCCAGTGGTCAGCTTGCAGTCAGCTCCTGTGGTTTCACAACAGCAACAAACAATGCAGATCACCACCAAGACCTCCAGTCCTGGATCACTCAGCGTTCCAGCGATAGCTGCAGACGTCGAGGAAATCAACACCAAAGAACTAGCTCAGAGGATTAGTGCAGAACTGAAACGATATAGCATTCCACAAGCTATTTTTGCCCAAAGAGTGTTGTGTCGGTCGCAGGGAACTCTTTCCGATCTCTTGAGAAATCCAAAACCTTGGTCAAAGTTGAAATCTGGTAGAGAAACTTTTAGGCGAATGTGGAAATGGCTACAAGAACCTGAATTTCAAAGGATGTCGGCTCTCAGGCTAGCAGGTTTGTTCATTCTATTTATTATTGCACCTTTTCAAAGGTAAGACACCATCACAAACAGAAGGCAGAAATTTTTAAAACCATTTTAAAGGTTTTACTCATAAATTATGTAATTATCATAATGGTCGTTGTCCTTGCTGTATAAAGACCCCTCAAATATTTTTAAATTCGAGTAAGGGTGGCACGTGATATAAGGTATGATAAACGCTATGACTCACCTACACTAAAAAAACTTCTGATCTTACTGGCCGAGCAGTTTGTTCAAATCGTAATTGCATGTTTAGATATAATTGAATATTTAGTTTTACACAAAATCCCCAATTTTATAAATTTATTTTCATTGAACAGACCCGGTACCTACAAAAGAAATTATTTTAAATCAAAACTAAAATAATTTGACTTTTCATGTATCAATTTTTATTTGATTATGAAATTTTGTTTAATTTTTCAATAGATATAGAATTTTTTTTATAGTTTTGTCTATTTTTTTAGAATTTTGAGTTAAGGTAACCTCAAAAACATTTAATTCACATCAGATACCAACCATAAGGAAAAACCGAACACAAGATATTAAATAACCTTTCAACTGATAAATAATATAAACAACTAGGTATTTAAAAAATCGCGCTATCGTCAACTTCTTATCATATTATTATGGATAGATACCTACTTAACAAAAGGTAGATGATAGTGAGGCATTTCTAACGCCTGCAAGAAATATTTTCTTATCTTGAAATTGTTAATTAATTTTCATTTAAAATTATTTTAAAATCTGTAATTTTGGAAAAAAACGCAGAATTTTTTTTCAAATTTGATCTGTTTACTTTCCAATCATGAGTAAATTTTAGCAAAATTTAAAGTTACTTTTAAATAATGTAATTTTGGAAAAGAATAGGAAAAGGTCCATAGCCACAAGGACCGATCATTGGTAGTATTCGAGATACAGCACCTCAAAGTTAAAAAAATTATAAAATGTAGATTTTTGTTGTTGTTACGGCGTATAGAATCAAATGAGGATTTGTGTACTGCCTAAATAAGCAATTTGGAGTGCTATAACTTTAAAACTACCTGGGGCTATGGTCATTTTGGTGTTGAGAACTATCAGATCAAATTTTCATAAGAATCCTGCAGGTTCCTTTAAATAATATTCATCTAATGTCCTTTCTAGTTATTTTTTATACTGACTTTCACTAATTCCAAGGATTACTTTAATTTAGGTACCAAATTTTTTATTGAAATTGTTATACGAAATAAAATATTCATTTGTTTATGGATGGAAACAATAAAAAAATACTGGACTCTCGTAATATTTAACATTTTCACGTCCATATAAATAAATTGCCTGTTTTTTTCCAAATTACACCGTTATTCAAGATTAATTAATCAATAAATGGGTCGTTTTATACAAAAAACCACCCCAAACATTTGTCAGTACGGATATTGTAACTCTAATTATCATTTATAACAATGAAACCTTAAAATTTCGAGGGTGGATTTCTTTTCAGTTGTCCAAAGATAATATTTTACAAAACAGAGTTGACAAAACATACCATACGGATCTTGTAGGCTTTTTTGAGAATAATCCTTGTGAAAAATTTTAAATATTGTCTTCTAATGCACACGATATTAATAATGAATTTGAAACAAAGTACAATTTTTTGTAATATATACGTTGGAAGTAACCCGGAAATAAAATGGCTCTATGAGGGTTTCGAATACTATACATTACAATACATCTAATCCTACCCTCTTGGGTAACATGATACAACTTTTTTCGTATCGTCAACATCGGTTGATTGTTCAGCGGTAGAATATTGTTTTTCGCTTTTTTTAAGGTCCTTGAATGGAATTTGATTGATTTCGAAGTGAATTTGTTCATTGTGTTCTTTTTGAATGTTTGTATGTGTGGTCTAATTTCAACTACAGTTAAACAACACCTCTGCATTCTTTCAATAATGTCAGTGTATCTCCAAAGTTGCAATAAAGGCTGTACAAGTTCTTGGTTCATGGGAATTCAAGACTTTTTGTAGCTGGTCCAAAGTATGCTCGGTGAGATTCAGATCGGGCGAACGAGGGGACAGTACCAAATGCAAAACCATAACCATATGCAAAACCTGCTTATTATTATCAAATCTACAATGCCCTTCCAGGAGCCCAACCAGAATCCTGATTGTTCTCCCATTCTAGCTCAAGAATGGAATCTCCATGATGGAATCTTTGGCCTGTCCCATTCTTGGAGCCTTTTTCCACCATTCTCTATTCTGCTTCTTTATCCAAGTACTGCTTTATCACTAAAAGGATCTGGGCCAATTGCAGGAGCACATTGTAGCCCTTCTAAGGATAGTGGGCCTGCTTCTTCATTGCCCTTGTTATCTGAGTGGCCTGGTAGCCAGTTTAGGGATTATAACTGCCACAATAATAAGCTAAATAGCGATTCTATATGATATAAGTAATAAATACTGATCCTGAATCGTGGACGACCCTGTACTCGTCAAAATCGATACATCGATTTTGAGAAATTCGGTGTTAAACACGTCATGAATATTCAATTTAAATGCTATTCTGTATTGTTTTATCTAGTGATATTATAGTGATTGAAATACTTGATGTTTTGATAAAATTTGTGAGTTTTAATTATTTAAATATTTTATAAGCAAATATGTTATTGTTAAAACTTCCCTATAATGACAAATACGGTCACAGAACAAAAATTGTATGAAAAGTTTTTGCTCAACAAGGGCCAATAACCAGTTAGTCCCTGTACAGTGGGGTCTTTTTACTGACATTTTGCTTGATTGTCATTCAAATTAGTTCCCAGATATTTGGCCTTTCTGAGCTAAACACAGGTGGAGCCTGGTTTTGTATAAAAATATTTTCTAAAACTAAAAGTGAAAGAGATCAAAAATTGTAATAATAATGAGAAAGGTTCAAGAAAAACTCTACTTCAATTTTAGTTCCGTTTGCTAAAAAATAGCAACAAATAGAAATTTTTTGTTAAAATCCGAATAAAAATTACAAATATTTAAATACCATAAAACCAAGTCCCTTTCTTTCAATAAATATAAGTACAGAATTTAGGTTTTCTAAACCTTGAAAATTTTAGACAAATATACCTAAATGTACCAAAAAATTTTAAAATGTATTAAATATTGCGCTGTAACTTGTGAACAAACGTTAAAAAGGTTTGCCAAATGAAAACCAGTCTCTTTGTTAAAAGCTATTTAAATAAAAGATCTTCAGGTACTTAGGGTCTCCAAGAACAGTTATGATATTGGTTCAAGATTCACGAGAATTGTGTACAGGGCGGTAAAAATTATTTTAACGGTAAATATCAAATAATATGAATAAATATCAAATTCTACAAAATAAATATTAAAGACAATATTATCTAAAATAAATTGTAAAAGCTGTTCAACTCTATAATTTATTTTGGACAAATTTTAATCAATTTAAAATAAAAAAATGTCTTTTTCATGTAATTAGGCAGTCCTCGAAAATCAAGTTGAAGAAAATTCAGCAAAATTAATTAAAATATATTATAATAAAAGCATAATTTATGGGAAAATTACTACTAGGTGTTTTCAGATTTCCTTATAGTATATTTCATAATGCGAAAAGTTCAACCCATATGTTAGTTGTGGAGGTGAATCATCATTTATCGATTTTTGCCACTTTTAACTCCGGAGGGGTTGAAAGAGAGACAACGCTATGCGCATGACAGTTCACCCTTGTACATACAATTCCCGTGGAGTTGCCAAACTGGTCGGAAAACTTCCGACTCTAATATTATCAAATACCGAGAAATTCAATTTGAATGCAAAGCTAATAAGTATCCAGATTTACTGTTTATTTTTAAAATGAGAAAACCACTTGCAATAAAATTTTCATTAGAGAAGGGGCGACAGGCGTCTAGGAGTTGAAATATTTAAAAAGCAATTTTTTAAAATCCTCTTGTCGGAAATTAAATATTTTTAGGTTTCATTTGTTGTAGCGGAAATTTCCGAGCGGCAACGTTGCATTTTATACTTTCTTTTACCACTTCTAACAACTAAAGTCTCACGAGGACAAAGGACTCTTTTTGAATTGTTTGTCACATTCTTCGAAATATGCAGGGGTTATTCCCATTAATTTAAAACTAAGGCTCTTTCGCATTAGTTTAAAGAGCAATAACCATAAAATTACTAATAGTTTACTAGAATTTCAAAGGATTATCGAATATAAATGGAATTTAGAAAATTAGGAATTACCTAGATTTATAGTCAGATATTCAGAATGAAAACCCCGAAAAACATTTGACCCAACCATAATACTAAAAGTGGGAATTGATACCTAATAGAATACAGAGTGTTCAGGAATACGTGCCTTAAGATGATAGAGAATAACATTAATTATAGTATTTTATGTAAAATTTTTTCCTCATGCTCTTCGTTTGCGAATAATAGTGCTCTAAAGTTGAGAATTGGTAAAGTTTTAACCGTTAATTTTATCACAAAAAATTGCTACATTGATAGCTAGTTAACGAAGAGCGTAAGTAAAAAATTGTTTATGAGGTACAATAATTATTTTTGGATTATCTATCATCTTTGAGGTGTTTAAAAAAATAGTGGTGTATTCTGAGACATTTTTCAAAGATATACTATTAATGAGAAATGCTGTATTATTTTACTGACGTTGTTGACTTCTCTCTTGTTTCATTGCAGACTGCCAGACGCGCAATGTAAACGTGAGGGCAGTCAACGCCAAACGAAGAAAATCCTCTTCATCTTCGTGCTTGTGAGTTTTAACTGTCTGTCTGTATCGATGTTGCGCGATCATATTGCATGATATATGGGTCACTTTACGAAAAATCTCTATTAGTTTAATCAATGTTTGTTACAAGCAGAAGAATGCTTAAAATATAATGGAAATTTTATATAAAAACACCCCCAAAACAACATTGAACACTACCTTAACACCAAGATAGTGCCAACGTTTCCAGCTTATCCCCAACTTGGATCTGTCTTACAAACCTATTTATCAGAAACATTTTTATTCTGGCCACCCTGTATATCTCTATAGACGCTTTTCTATATCATTGAAGCAAAATAGCGGTGATTTTCGTACAACGACCCATAAATTTCAAACTAATCCAAATCGTTGTTGCATGTCAAAATTTGGAGATTCTCATATGCCATGCTAAATTTTTATCTGGCAATTCTGGATTATTTTTCAACTTTCTATGAATTGGTTAGAAACTTTTATCAGTAATTATACAAGGCGTCGCAGGAGTTAGTACCAAAAATTTCGGAAGCAAAATTTGGGGGTGAATACTTTCTTTTTGACAGCGGTTATTTCTACATTTTGTCTCAATTTTTATGTTATTTCTCAGAAAAACTTGTAAGATGTAAACTAACTACCAAGCGGATGTCATCATCAAATTGTTTTTAAATTAAGTAGATATTTGGCATCTTGATAAATACGATGTATGTTTAGCATTTTGAGGCGCATGCTACATATTTTTTTATAAAAAAAATTGATAATGGGTACCTGGCTATGGTTTTCAAATTTTGGCAGCGAAAAATTATAAAGGCGGAATATTTCAAAAGTATAAAAATTTTATTTTTTTTTGCTAACAATTGATTTTTATTTTTACAGCTGCGCAGATACCTCAACGAGGCAGTGAGTATATTTTTAATTATTTTAAAATTTCAAACCTACACTCAGAAAAAGGAACACTTTTAAAATAAAATATATTTACAAGTGGTCCTTATTTCATTTTGGAATTCCATCTAAATAGTTGATTTAGATGTAATTTCAACTGAAGGTTGATAAAAAATTTTGCTAGAAACTTTTGAAAGCATTCTACAAAAAAATAGCGATTTGCTTTTCAGGTTGCAAACGGAAAGAGGACCCAGCCAGCAATTTGGAACAACTACCTACGCCGAAGAAGCCGAGGCTAGTTTTTACAGACCTTCAACGCCGAACTCTACAAGCTATTTTTAAGGTAAGAAAAAAACAAATTTCAACACAGACATTACAAATGAATAAAGCAGAACCCAGCAGTTCCAGAAACAGAGAATGTGAAATAGAGTGACCAATTCAATATAAACTTTTTGGAACAACAACTTGAGACATTTTCAGTAAGTTCAAGGCTGTTTTCCATCTAAAAACTAGACCAAGAACTGTGCCCACACTGGTTTCAAATTTTCTTTCGACAAATCTGGTCAGACCAACTTTTCAATTGAAGTTATGCCTAAATATTCCCCTGTCTAAACTGTCCAATTGGACCTCCTCTCTTTTACAATTGATTCCAAGTCAATGTTCCTATTCAAAACTACTGTTAAAGACATTCTGGTTCAATTACTGTGTCGCAGTTGGTTTTTTTTATATTTGATTGAATTCTCAATAGAAACTGATGTTTTAGGAGACGAAAAGGCCATCGAAGGAAATGCAGGTAACGATAGCAAGGCAGCTCGGTCTAGAGCCGACGACAGTGGGAAACTTCTTCATGAACGCGCGAAGAAGATCCATGGATAAATGGAAAGACGAAGACCCAAAAGCAGCGTCATCGATGCTGCACCAACAAATGTCACCTGGTATGGATCAAGATGACTTAGATCAAGATGGCGATATGGACAATGATATGGATGATCAGGATGACGTCTTGTGACATGCGTTCCGCGATCGTCACTTGTTATTGCTGTGACACTTTGTTTAAGTGTAGCGTTTTTTAGAACAATTAGCATAGTGTAGATTCACCAAATTGTGTATTTGACCTACAGTTTATTTTTTTTTTGCGACAATTAAAAAAATGACTAAGACAATCCCTTGATACTGAACAAGAAAACAAATTCCATTGTATGAAATTCCCAAAGATGAATTCCATTAAAAAATTTACTTTTTATCAAATTTGAAATTGGAAAGTTTTATCCGACCAACTTTTACATATTATTACATTCATTTATAGTCTATATTTTTGTTAATATTATTTGGGATTTTTTATTTTGGAAAATTTGGCAAAATCGAATACATCAAAGTCTATAATTCATCCCAAATACCTTGGGTTACATGTAGATTTCTGTTGACAAAAGAAATATTAATTAATATATATTAAATGTTTTCCTTTTTTTTTTTAAATGTTGATGAAATAAATTTGGAATCAATACTTTGAATTATAGACTCAGTATTACAATTAGAACGTAAGAAAAGTCAAATTTGTATTTTTAAAAAAATATATTGAATTGTTTCTGAGTGTATATTCAAAGTCCAAGGTACAATAATAATGAAATTGAAATGGGACTACCTTGGAGCATGTCCCTGATCATAGTTGGTACTTCTCTTTCTTTGGAATTGTAATAAATCTACCCATACCTCAATATCTATCTGCATATCAATATCCATTTGCTTTCAAAATAATATAAACTCGTCTAAATTTGTTAATAATTTGACTTTTCTTACATTATAAGTTTGTTCATAAAGCTGTCACAAAAGGTTGGAAACTTGACTACTCATTGCGCGTGAGTCTTCCAATTTTCAACAGTTTGGGGAACAAAATATCAACTGATAGAATTTTTAATTTAGTAAACAAAACATTCCTCTCACTTTTTAAAGTATTATATTGTTTGTGTTTCTTCACTCACCAGTAGTACAAAATTTAATTTTAAATTGCGCTTCCGATTTCGTGGAGTTGGGTATTATTTTTAATATTTAAGTAATTACAGATTAAAAATTTTTTTTTAATAAACAAAAGTTTCTACAAAATTTTATAGTGCCAAACATGGAGAAGAAAATTTTTTTTATTGAACGCCTTTTTTTTTAGACCTACATAAGTATTTCATGAAAAAAAATCATATGCTAGCGAAACTTATGATTATTAAAAAAATATTCTGTGTCCATATCTCTTTACATTCCAAAATTCGCTATTTCACGTAACTTATTGTATTCAAGTGTACTGGTGTAAAATTACCTGAAAAGTCTTGCAAAATACTCTTTTTGACGATAATTAAAATAAATATTTGACAATAGAAAATGGGAAATATTGGGTACCTTCACAATAACTAACTAATTTATTAAGTTATTGGCAAAAATTTTTTATTTTCAAAAATCCTTTACCTCAAATTGGTCCTCTCTTTTTACAATCATTTAAAAACACATTGTTAATCAATTTATATCAATCAACTTTAATAAACAAAACATCAAAACAGTCCAAAATCTGATGTTTTTTTTCAAATTTTGAATAAAAGTTGTAAAAGAAAAGTCAAAATTGATAGTGTGTGAGGGGATTAAGAAATTATTTGATGGTAGCGAAATGCCTACTTAGAACAGCTGTGTAGTTTTTTATTTTTTTAGTAAAAAAGGACTTACCTTGATTTCTGGTTCTGCAGTGGGTGAAGTTCGGAATGCATGGTGATTTTTTGTTATCTAGTCAAACTGTAAATAACATTGTTATAAGTTGTATCATTTTATTTATTATATTTATTGAATGAGTTAAGGGTTATTATTAAGGACGCTTAGATATGTAACGTATTACTTTTGTAAGTTGTAGAGTTTGAACATTTAATGTAATTTAACCCTACGACCTGTTTAGTCAAAATGTTTTTCTTCTACAGGTCAAATACGAATAATGACATTTCTACACAAAAATTTGTAAAATATTGCGCTATATTTTGGTAAAAAAAAATCTAAAGTTTATATTTTAGCACAAATAAAATGGTCTGTATATAAGTACGGATAGATAATGTACAAAATAGCATTTTCCTTTATTGTGTTTTTGTGTACAAGGAGTAGATCAATTCTTATGTCCATTTTGCAATGTCAGACCTTTCATTTTATTCTTGTAAAATATATTTTGCTTGGAATTATTACTTCTACAAAAAAAACCCATCGAATTTAAACTTTTAAGACCTCAATAAACATATATTGCCATATCGTATACATTTCAAGCATTTGTAACGTGTAAGAACTGTCACAAGGAAATTAAACATAAAAAATACTGGAAAATTAAGAAAATTTACTATCTAGAGGTTGCCTTTTGTAAAACTGACAGTTCTAAAATGTACCGAACAAAAGTTGCACTAAAATAATGTTTTGGAAGGTCTTAAAATGGTTTAAATCTGTAGAATCTTCAACAATTATTTTGGAAATCAGTATCGTCTACTGTAAAAAAAAGTCTTATGTAAATATTTATTATTGTTGGGATCACTTTTGCTATGAAACTTAAGGTAACTCTCATACAAAGATTCATGGGCTTGGGTTAGTTTTTTTATATCAGAATATTTAAATGTACGCTATTATAATCATAGCTGCCCTTTTGTTACTTTGTATGATAATTTAAAAATATAAAAAAAAACACCATTCGTGGTATAAAGACAACCACGGTATGCCTTAATGAAACATGTTAACTGTTGTATAAATCTAGTCAGCACTCGCCATTTTTATTTTCTTTAATGTCTCCCTTCGTGAATGTTATAATATTTTTAAAAACATATCCACATATTTCGTAGTACAGTTTTTTGTATATTTAAAAAAAAATGCCAACTTTCTACTCCTACTTTCGTTATTTCAAATATCTACACTGTTTTTGAAGCCGTCAACTCAGAATCTGATGCCTCCAGTACCAAAATTTTTTGCTGAGTTTTTCCAAAATTAAATATAAGTGACCAAAGATGGATTGTTTTTTACATGAAGGTGGTATAGAGTTGGTATTTTTATTTTTGGAATTAGTTTTTTAAATCCAATTGTAAGAAGAGTATTTGTAACCCTATGTTTGTAAATCTGCGAAAAATTAATTTGTGTCATCTAAAGACCCAGCAAAGTATTTTGAATAATTGATCAATGTTCAATTAACGAAATATGTGTGATGGAAAAATGTAATACTCAGTAGTGATTTGTCAGTTAGTGTCAGTAATGTAAAGATTGTTTCATAATAATTTGGACCGAACAAAGCGAGATAGATAAATAGGGATATATGAAAATAACAAATAAAGAAAACAAAAATCAATTTTATACAGTTTTTTTTTTGACAGAAATTAAAATGAAACATTTTCTTTAGATGTTATGTCTTATATCTAATGGAACGGGTGACATCCGTTTGACGTTTACCACAAAATTCTTGCACGACTAGCACTTTTTTTACTCCAGTGGAAGTGAAAAACTCTGTGGATTTAGGGCTGTTTTTGGACAGGTTTTCGATAGCGTGAACATAAATTGAATTTCAAAAGCTAAATAGAATAATTTTGTCTGCAGACATTGTAATTTTAGGAAAAAATGTTTTTGGTCACATACAGGGTGACCAACTTTGGTTGTCGGGTGTCTTTTATTTCTACAGTAATTTGTTGGTAAATTATTCTGAATATGACAATAAACAACAAATTCTTCATGGTTATAAACAAAAATAATAATTTATGCTGCGCAGTTCTATTGAAAACCTATCGAAACGGCGTCATTCTAAAAAAATTTTTATAACAGATGGTTTAATAAAATTATGTTTCAAAATAAAATCAAATTAATGCGATACATTTTAGTGCAATAGATGAAACGTGTAAACGTGTAAAAAAAAATGGCAATACCATATCCCATCAGTGTACGAGCTACACGGTTCTGTAGAAATATAGCGTTGATTAAAGAAATATTGACATAATATAAGAGTGTTTATTTTTAAAACCGTTATTCTTTATAAATCTTTTCCGTGTATTAATATAGGATATTAACGTTTTCAAAACTAGAAAAAATCTTACATTAAAGCATGATTTACCAACATTAATCAACGATTTTCTGCAGGCAACCCAACGCACATCTTAAATATTGACATTTTGTAGGCAACCAAACATACAGATAGTCTTTCTCTCTCATTCAAGCTGTTTTTCCTATATTTTTCTTTTCGTACTTGTGTAATCTGTACATTAGTATATTACTTGACCTCACATTTCTACTTTAGAGGGTTTTGTGATCACCTTGTAAATATTAATTTGGAGTCTCCCGGTAAAAATGATAATGTTTTCCATATAATCACAATGATCACGGCAAAATTAAAATCCACAAATTTAAATATTCATGTATTTTCTTACATTGTTCGCATTACTGTGTAAACCAAAAATATGTGCCAGTTCGAGATCGAGTAAGCTGCGGAAAAAATCGTTTCCAACTGCCGGGTGCATTTTTGTTTGTTTAGGGTTGGGAAAATCAGACAATAATATTTGTTGAAACGATATAAATGTCCAAAGATACCGAGTATTGAGTAAACAAAAAGACGTTTGGTATTATCAGTTATTCGAATGCAGTGATCTTTGATGCCTTATTGACGCTACCATGACTACAAAGTTTTTAATTTTACTATTCGGTGTTATTTGTACCACTTTTGAAGTCACGGGTAAGTTTTGTACAAAAATTATTTAATTTTAATTTGGCGGAAAAACGGGGATAAAAATTATTAATTTGGACCAATTTTTACCGCCTTTCCACAAGAGTTGTTACATCCTTATGCTTAAGTAGGTGCAGGGTGCAATAAGGAGACATTAGATATTTGATTCTGTTCTCTATGAGCTTCAGTGGGTTATAATTTGTGCTTAGAATATAAAATATTAGTTTATACTTATGATTCTGGTCATTTTACCATCGAAAAAATGTTTAAATGTTATATTCGCTTGTAGGCCATGGTCTAGTTTTGAAAAATTCTATTATTAATATTCAAGTATTGACCTCTTAATGCTTTTTAATTTTCATTTGCATAGAATCAAAAAGTTTCAGATTTAAAACCAATCAATTTTGCCCTTGGTTATTTAACCGTATTGAAGCCGTATTTATTTTTGTAGGTTTATCAGTAAAAGATAGAAAACATTGTTGTGATTTGGGTACAAATTTTGCAACGTCTGGGAATGATTGCAAGAATTTTAAGCCCGAGTGGGCAGGACCTGGGTTAAGAAGTGAAAAATCATGCATAAGTGCAGTTGATTTATGCTGCAATAAACAAATTAGGTTAGTACTTCATTATCGGATACTTTAACTGGAATAAAATGAATTTTTAATTTATTTTAGGAAACGAGACTGTCAGTTGGGAACGACAGACGCAGTCAACGGTGTATCCTGCTCAGATATCGACGGCGACAGAAAGGTAATTCTTCCTAAAGTTCAGTTGATTTTCATTGTTTTGTTGGGAAAGTTTAAAACAATGGAAATAAACAACATTACTGCATAAGTTATTAATATTAATCACCCATTCAAAACAATGTGCATTTATTTTTCACTAAAAACAATCTTTCATTTCAACTCGATTGGTTTTTCAAAAACGTGTAAAATAGCACAAGACAATTACCAAAAAAAAAGTCCCAGCCTTCTCTATTGCTTATATGCTACTGACACATGTGACAAGCTCCAAATTACAAAGTAAACCTTGGTTCAAATCCTTCTAGAATTGCTGTGAAGCTTGTCAAGATGGCATAGATGCAGCTAAAGCAAAAGAACACTGCGTTGGATTGGGTTTAGGAGATCCATACGATGAGGCGTTCAATAACTGCTGTAATGATTATTCCAAGGTCAAATCTACTACCACAACTACAACAACTACAACCACGACTACACTCAGAAGTTTCATAGACAAATCGTTTGATGGTGACAATGAATGTAAGAAAATGGGTATTCCACAAGTCTAGTGTTTAATGCTTGTATGTTGTAGCTATTGAAAATATATGCGATTCAGACGTGTGTGCCCAAATGTGCGAAGTGGTGGGTAATTCTTTTAAATGTGATTGTTACAAAGGGTTTATACTTATGGAAGATGGAATATCATGTCGACCGGAAAAACGTGTTTTGAAAAAAGGAGGAAGGTACGCATTAATAAAATTAGTATTAATTAAATGAGTAGCTAGAATTTTTATAGGTGTGAGGCGAACAATCCGTGCGATCATGATTGTACGGATACAGGTACTGCTATAAAATGCTCTTGTCGTGACGGGTATCAACTAGCACAAGACAGTAGGACATGTCAAGGTACTTCTAGCCTCTCAAACAATATTTAGATAGTTTTATATTATTTTATTTGTAGATATTGATGAATGTGCTATGAACACTCACGACTGCACTTCTTCAGAAACTTGCATCAACGAAATTGGAAATTACATTTGCTACGATGAAAATTTTAATAACGATACGACGATAGATTTTGATAACAAATGCCCGACTGGATACAGGTTCGATTTCGATAAAAAAGTCTGCGACGGTACGTATAGTTGTTTGGCTTCACACTAGTCTTTTCATTCACAAAAATTTGTATTCCACAGATATTGATGAATGTTTGTTCGAGTTGATATGCGTTCCTCCGAAGATTTGCAAGAACACAATCGGATCGTTCGTTTGCGAAGACAACGGTCTTCGTTGTCCGCCTGGATTTTACTATAAAGCAGCTATACTAGAATGTGCGGACATCGACGAGTGTATAACTGGCGAAAACGATTGCAACAAAGAATCCCAGAATTGTTTGAACACGAAAGGCAACTACACATGCGTAGACAAAGCGTCGAAGCGTACATGTCCGCCGGGTTTCAAAAAAAACCCCACTACTCAAATCTGCGAAGACATCAACGAGTGCGAAGAAGAAGAAAATCTTTGCGCTCAAAACGAAAAATGCGTCAATGAACCAGGAGGTCACACATGCGAACCAAAAAACGGAACGGATATTCCACCAACACCGAAACTACCGACAGCTACCCCGTCGACTACAAAAGGAACTACCACGACTGTCAAATCTACCACTACACCAGTTATCTGTCCTAAAGGTTATACATTTGTAGAAGAAACTGGTGTTTGCTCTGGTAAGTGAAACAGAAATGTCACTGTGCCCACTAAGTTTTTACATACGTGAAACTTTTTTATTATAAATTTTAGGAAAAAATTTTATTCTTCATAAAATGTTCTGCATGTTTCAAAACCTAAAATACGATCATCAGATACCAATTTTTTTCAGTATTATACGGGGTTTACCAAAAAATATGAATTTTACTCAAGAGTAAAGTACCTTTAAATTTGACAATATCGACAAATGTTATCAAAAAAAGTTGATCAGAATTGAAAAATAAGTCCAAGTATAAGATTATATTCACGTCATTAAGAAAATAGAAACAATATTAAACAAGCACAAAATCCATTTTTTTTTATAAATGGATACAATTACATATTTGAACTTAGTTTTCAATTCTTATCAACTTTTTTTTATAACATTCTTCGATATTGTCAAATTTAAAGGTACTTTACTCTTGAGTAGAAATCATATTTTTTGATAAACCCCGTATAATACTGAGAAAAATTGGTGTCTGGTGATAGTATTTCAAGTTTTGAAACATGCAGAACATTTTATGAAGAATAAGTTTTTTTCCTAAAATTGATAATAAAAAAGATCTGATTTTTTTTAGATATCAATGAATGCCAGGTAGGAGTACATGGTTGTACAGTTGCAGAGAGATGTGACAATACTATTGGATCATATCACTGTTCCCGAATTTTCGGTTGTGGGACGGGTTACACGTTCAATTCTGCAAATGGTTTATGTGAAGATGACGATGAATGTTATCTTGGTACTCATAATTGTAGAGAGCTTGGACCAAATTTTAGATGTAGAAACACCATGGGATCCTACCGTTGTGAACCTACCAGGCCTGTTTATAACCCCCCTTCAGTTACTGAAAGAGCAAAACCAAATTATCATCCGATTCAAAACACTCCAAAGTACCCTGAAGATACCGCTGCAGCGTACACTCGCGACGACCGTACTGTTTACGAACCTCCGTTAATGTCTTCTAAATACTACACCGTTCAAACTAGTACAAGTACAGTACGACAACCAATTATAAACCAACAAGACCCGCGTACTATATCTGGAACCATCTTACCAAACGCAAATCCTGGTTTAAACAAAACTATTGTATCTGGTACCATAATTCCTGTTGGAATAATTACAACCGAAGCCACCACGACAGAAAAACCTGTCAGGTACAACCCAACTCCGAATGTACCCTTTGCTCCAACACTCAAAATAGCTACTCCAGAAGGTACCTTACCATACTATTCACCAAGGATTACGACTCCTTCAACCACTGTGAGCAGTGGTTATCCTTATTGGTACACACCTGTCAATCCTTATTACTCTGTGGTTCAGCTCAAGAAATGCTTGCCAGGTTACAGAATGAATTACAGAGGACAGTGTGAAGGTAAATTTTAGAAAATACGTGTCATGTGGATCCAGACTATAATTTCGTTAATTTTTAGATATAGATGAATGTCAGAGCAATCCTTGCAGTAGATTTGAGAAGTGCATCAACTACAAAGGACGGTTTGAATGTATACCTCCGATTCAATGCAAGATCGGCTACGAACTTGGGGAAACTGGGGACGATTGCGTAGGTATGTATGTTACTAGACTAGACCTTTACAATGGTTCAAGCCTTCTCTGTTTTTTTTATAGATGTTAATGAATGTTCAAGAGGTATCCACAAATGCACATCCACACAAATATGTAAAAACTACAATGGATATTACACTTGCGAATGTCCACCTGGTCATCATTTGGACAAGTCAACCAATCAGTGCGAAGATATTGATGAATGCAGAATGTACCGGGTAAGTAAAACCAAAAAACCTTTTTTTACAAAAAAAATTACTTGAGTATTCCATTTCAGCCTTGTCGAACCTCGTCTTCAAATTGCGTAAACTTGCAAGGATCATTCAGATGCGATTGTAAACCCGGATTTCAAAGAAGAACTGCCAATGATTGCGATGACATTGATGAGTGTGCTCAAACTGGTCTGTGCGAGCACAACTGTGTTAATATTTGGGGCTCTTATAGATGCAGTTGTAATCAAGGATTTACATTGAACAGAGACAACAGGTAAGATATCAGACTCTATTTACCAGATAGGGAAAACTAGAAGAAATGTTTTAAACAGTAACTAATTTTTCAACTTTTCAGAACATGTACTGATATAGATGAATGTGAGAGGTTCAAAGACAAAAGGCTTTGCATAGGTACCTGTAAAAATGTCCCAGGAAGTTACAAATGCGAATGTCCCCCTGGTTATAAACTAGGAAATGATGGAAGAATTTGTATAGGTAAGAGACTTGCTATTATTTTAATTCGGTTGATTGATTCTTTTTCATGAAATAACAGATATTGATGAATGCCAGCAAAACGTATGCCTATCAGATGAAGTTTGTTTAAACACCAGAGGGGGATACAAATGCTACAGGATTAATTGTCCTCCTAATTACATCAAGGACACTAAGCACAAATCGTAAGTAATATAAAACTTTGAAAACTATAAAAATATAAAAAAAATTTTCTACATGCCCAGTCGCTGTAAACGTCTTCAATCTTTCTGCGATCCAAGAGATTACCAGTGCCTCCTTTTGCCCGAGCAATATACTTACCAGTACATAACCTTAGTATCAAATCTACCCTTAACTCATGGACAAATCAACCTCTTCAGGATTAACGGTCCAGAATGGCATTCTTCCAGAGCTGAATTTACTCTTAAACTTCTCGACGTTATCTGTCCATATGGAACCGAAAGAGTCGATGAAAACTACTTCCGGAAGACAAGCGACCAATTCAACAGCATGGCTTTAGATTTGGTTCGACCTATTCAAGGCCCTCAGGAAATAAAGCTTCAAATCGAGATGCACTTGTACCAATCCAACATCATAATAGGAAATTCTGTTGTTTATATTATTATTGTAGTGTCAGAGTTTCCTTTTTAAATTTATATAAGTGTAGTTCTGTTACTTTTTAATAAAATAGTTGCTTTTATTAACGGATTCATGTCCAACATACAGACAGCTTGACATAGAACAACTCAACATCAATTAGATTTCAATCAAATGTATCTTCATCTAATTCTATTCTGTTTCCATTCTATCCAACTAAATTATGGTCCACCGCTTCTTTGGTCTTCTTATATGCTCATTATCAGCAGCTATGATGAATCTTTTGCAATATATGGACCTACCAAGAGCTTGTCCCAATTGTACTTCTCTATTTCAAGCGGAAAAAGTATCCATTTTAGTGAATACCTTGTAACATTGTTTCTTTAATTAAATGAACAAATTGATATCTACTTAAACATTATGACTTAATACAAGTAGGGATTGGTAGAATTTTATTTTTAAGTTATGTGTAAGTAATTGATTTTTTTAAATAAAGATATGATAAATAAGATAGTTTTTTTATTGAACTAATAATAAAACATCCTTAAATAATTGACTTATGTTTTATTTGGCAAATTTACAGTAAAAAATTATTAGTTACAAATAATTTCAACAATACACATATCCTCTGCTAACAAAGGTATGTATCGTAAACTAAAATAAGTACATACTAGGTGCACTTAAAAACATGGACCCTTAAAATATTTGAAATACATAAATAAAAACGGTTATATATTGTCTGCTTTTTATATAACCATCAATTCTAATAGTAGCAAAAAATTTACTGCTTTTATATTATGTTAGATCTGTATTTGCACCACCCCTTATTAAGTAAAAAGCGTTGCAGTTCGATTTGACTTAACACTACAATGGAAGAATATATTTATAAACTTCATAATTTTTGAAATTTTTTTTTTGGCAATGAACTAATTTGTTGTATGCGTGTATCTATGTCTAATTTTGATTGAACTTTTTAAATACTTTGTACATATTATTTAATTTTTTTAAAGCAAGAGATCAGTTTGTTAAAGCTGGATTATTCGTTGATGAAAATAAGAATTTTTACTTCAACAGGCCATTTCCTAGAGATTTTAACAATGAGATTATTGCTACTTTTTTCTAAGATTACTCTTCTCTTCTATGTTCCAGTCAATATCTTAAAGGTACTTGAACACCAAGGAACACTTTCATAATTTTCTACCACAAAATTTCAAACTTCACAAACCACACACATAAAAAAAATAATGTTGAACCTTCTCAACATGCATGAATTTATTTATCAGAAGTTGAAACTGGATAAAACAATGTAGTCACATACATCAATAAAAAACAGACTGAGGATGAGATTCATTGGCCATACGTTCATAGCAAACGACCAAAATGCAAAAATCAATCTTTTTAAAAAACAAATAAAAATATTCAATAAAACAAACCCAAATTTATACATAACAGATATTTTGTATAGTCTTCTGATTGCCTAAAATTATTTTTATGGTCCTGCGTACTGAACAAAATGTGGAAACATTATGCCACATATCAGATTTATATATCATTTGATTTGGGAAAAATAATACTTTGAAAAGAAATTATAAGCAGGTCCCACAATGCCTATATATACACATAATACAGGTTGTTTATTTACATCACCTAATGTAGTTAGTTTCAACTATAAATTTCAAATTTATTCGCAAGCAAAATATATTTATGGGAATGCATTCAATATTTGTATATTGTTACTAATACTCAGTAAAAACAGTAAAAATGGCACAAAGAAAGGAAGGTACCTTATATGTATATTACTTTTCAACTCAACAAACAATAGTAACAGCAACTGAGTTTAGAAAAAAAACAACCAAAAAGGTATCAGGTTATGAAGAAGCAGAAGGTATTAGTACAGCATAATAAACAATGTTTATTAGGCTGTGGTATTAGGCTAAGTTGAAAATGTACCTATATACCTTATCGACAACCCGTTTTTTCATCGCTCATGTGTAACATTACTTTACACTAAATTTTTTGTGCATATACTAAAATAACAAAGGTTTACTAAAACCTGGTTAAAGAATCTAGCCCTACCGAAAACACAAACACATTTTATACAAATATTCATTTTATCACATACTCCCTGTTCTTTCAAAGGGTAAATCGTGAATCTACTTGAAGGTCCAGAATAATCCATTGAAATTTCAAGTAAATTTGCTTTAGAATATTTTTGGTTATGTAAGCTATTGGACGTAGACGTAAATAATATTATTCTGATTTATATTTTAGCGATAGTTACTGTATCATAAATTATAACAGAGTATAAAAATTTCATCTGTCTAGTTCCAAAAACTGCCATTATTATGATAATCATATTGAACTGATAAAATTACCTTTTGCTTGGTTAATACATGTTGAAATATTGTCAATGGCACTAACACTAAAAACACTTCACAAAATTTCTTTAAAAAGGGAATTTAGGGAATTAATACAATAAAATAACACGAATTCAACTGTAAAAAAAAACTACCGACTCAACTGACAAGTTCAAGGAATTGAATCCCGCGCTTGCGTACACTTGCGTCTACATTCCAATTTTCCAAAGTTATGCACAGCCACCTGTGATTTGGAAATTTTAACCTCTAATGAAATTTTTTTTAAATGATAGGTATAGACAATGAGAATACAATTTCTACATCTCGTAATATATTATTGAAAAAAATGTAGTTTTTTAGAACTAGACAGAATAAATTATAAATTTGAACGCCAACATTACAAAACTAATAAAAACCTTATTGCTTTAGCAAACTCAAAATAAATAAGTATTATTTTGGAAACTTCTTCGAATAATTTAAATAAATATTTAAACTAATAATTAAGTAGGTAAATAACAGGCACTAACATTTAATATACTTTGTATGTAGTATCTACAAAAATAATTGTGGTGCAATTAAATATATCTCTAGGTAATTTTGGAATGTTAAATTTTATTTTTTAGTTTAAATGGGTCTATTTCATAAAGCCCAAGCGTAGTTTAAGTATAATTTATTTACATTTGTTTTGGTACAGTTTCGAAAATGTACGCAGCTGAAGGTTTTTAAAAAATTGTTCCAAAATGTTAGAAAACAACCATTAACAAAATATTTAAACGATAAAAATTCGATGCACCTCAATTTATACCAAAAAAGGATTTTTTAAATTCCCTATACCTTTGGTAAGTCTATAACATGTTCTTCAATACATAACCTAATGGACGAGTTCTATACAAGGGAATTGCTGCCAACATAACGAACAAAAAAACACCGAAAAAGGTTAGTCGCATAAGGAAGTGGTTTTTCCAATCTATTTTCAGTTTTTCTTATATATTTTGAGTCCCTTTACCACCCATGTTTTAAACGAAAAGTCTGGAGTTTCACCCAAGAAGTTTGCAGGTCTATTCAGTTTGGGGTATTTTACATCTTACAGTTGATGAACAACTAATGACAGCTGTCAATACAGGTTTGTTTGGCTTTGTTTGTGTTTCGTCAACTGTAAGATGCGAAATACCCCAAACTAAAAAGACTTTTCGGGTACAATATAGGTGGTAAAGGAGCTCAAAACATATAAGAAAAACTAAAAATAGTTTGGAAAAACCACTTCCTTATGCGACAAACCCTTTTTAAGCAACTCCCTTGTATAGAACTCATCCATTGAGGAAAACTATGGAATGTCGTTTGGCAAATATTTGATTGCTTTATGGTATAATTTAATAAAAATTAAGTAAATTTTGAACTATTATGTATTTTGTAACTTAGGTTATGAATTAAAGTAATTAATTTGGAAAAATGGATGGATTAGCGACATGTGAACTGATATTTCAGTTAAAAAGAACCTAATCTTGAATGTTAAATGGAATGTAATCAACTATTTTTGTGTACAAATATACCGTAGTTCAAAAATACACCAATCACAACCTATATTCTCCTAATCCAGCCACTATCCATAAGTTAAAATCTTAAACAATTACCTTAGCTCAAAAGAAAAGCCCGAATTTGTTTTTCCAGTACTGCTTAACTGGCTCGTACACTTGATATTTAAGCGTTATCATCTCCGGAATATTTCGAACATTGCTCAACAAATCCCAGTTACTTTCTAGAACAACAATTGTAGAAATCACAGCTAAAACCATGACGATAACTAATGAAGGTATGAACGCACTCAAAATATTGAACTTTTTGAATTTCTTTGTATTGCCCGGCACAGGTTGAGGTGTATTTGGTAGATAATTTCTACCGGAATCAACTTGGGAATGTGACAAAGGAGTTTGACTCCTACTGGTTGTTTCGTACCCTCGGTAGTTGTCAACCAACTGAGATTCTGATGAGGAATGCTCGAATGAATCACGAAAATAATAATCACTGAAACGATCCATCGAGTCTTCCTTCAACACTGAAAATTTAAATAACGATTTCAACCCTGAAAACTAACGAAAACCAGTTGGTCACTAACCTGTGGTGCGCAATTTAATAGCACCTATTGCTTCTTGATCTTCCGTAACAGTTTCTAAGGCAGCAACATCACTGTATATTTGAGAAGGGTTATTGTCTAGTCCTGACAATAACCCTGTACTATTACTAGATTCCATTCGAGAACCACCCACATCAGAATGGCTTGACCTCGGCAAGCTACAGTAACCTAAGTGAAATCAGTTCCTAATCAAATACCTTTCTAAAAAATGTATTAAATTTGTACTGGTAAATGGGTTATACTACAAATATGACTACATTAAAGGCATTTTTTAAATTCTATAGCAAATGTATATCTACGATAGGCCGATAGATGAACTACATCTATGGATTCTATTTACCTAAATGAGGCTGTAAGGGTGTGGATGGAGTAGCTGGTACACTAGACGCTTTCCTCCTAACACTAGAAGTACGCTGAATGTTTGGTTCTTCCCTAGATGGAGAACCACTATCTTCTAATATTTCTTTTTCGGTTCTACCAGTATATTTGAACTTGGTGCCCCAGGAAAAGAATCCTCCTCCGGTTACTACCGATGGAGCGTCAGAGCTAGTTGGCAAACTAATATAATAATACCTTTTGTAACTAGTGATACTACAGTGAAAGTGCTGATGAAACTAAATTCCTATTGCAAACAAACTAGCATAAGGAAATTGACTATGTCACAAAAACACGAGAAGAATAGAAAAAACCACAAAAATAAAGAAATTTAAGACGAAAATGGGAATAATATAGAAAAGGAGGATGAAAATACCTTGAAGTGTATTGTTAGAACTAGAAAGATTGCAAAAACTAAAAAATATTTAATCGGAATTGCTACATATTTTGATTTGCAATAGTCCTAAAACTAAATCTAGCCTAGGTGCAGTGCAAGCAATTGTCCTACATATAAAAGGGAGGTTAAAATTATATACTTACGTAAAAAATAGCATCTGTTCAACAGCACACCTCCAAACATGTCTACATGCTTGGCCTGAAGGGCACTTGAAGCCTACTGTATGTTTTTTCTGAAAATTGAAATATCTATAATGCAATGTTGACATTTCAACCAAAACTTACATCATTGTAATTCAGGTGAATAATGAACACTTTTCCTTCGTAATTGATTTTTTGTATATCAGGCCACCTGAAGTGATGTGTTTTTCGACTACCTTGAAAAGTTAATATTCCGCTGTAATTAATTCCTAAATAAAGTTGACTCCTTTTTTGATCCTGTAACAAACCCTTTTTAAACAAAAAAAATACTAATATATTCTTTAAACAGGTGTCACAGCAACTTTAAACAATATACACTTTTTATATCAGTAAAACAATGGTATCTCTATTTAAAGTTGCAGTAACACCCCTTATCAAACTTACCTTAACAGGGTGGGGATCAACTCCATATGTATCAAGTTGACAGGCTAGTTTCAAAAAGCCTGTCTCCACTTGACTCTGGCTTTGACCCTTTAATTGTTTCTGGTGTATTTCCATTGCTTTATCTTCTATTGCTTCAGTTTGTTTTAATAATATTTTCAAATTAGAAATATAATTACCAACATGTATTTCAGAATCATAATCTCCAACTTCCCCTAAAATAGTTACACTTAGTTATTCAATTATAATTCATAATAATCAAGAGCCTACCTTGCAAGATTAACGCTGATAACATTGCAGCTTCAGAGGGACCACAATACAACCTCCCATGTAACAAGTCTCTTTTGAGTTGCAAAAATATTTGATATCTTGTAATTTCCTCTCTAAGTCTAAATGGGTCAGGAGGGTAGAATTTTACTCTAAAGCTGAAGAGTACTGGGTCAAGTTCTTTTACCTGTTTACAAATTGATTTGCCCAAATCCAACCAGTGCTACAAATTTCAAATATAAATTTTAAATCACCATCTAAATATCAATTAATACAATTACTTTTTGAACATAAAACAACTGTAGGTAAATTACTTTTTCTAAATTTATTTGAATGATTATATAAAATTATTTTTTTAATATCTATTATTATATTATTAATATCTATTTACTCTCTGATCTTGATTGTCCACATAGCGAAGCCCCAAGTAATCTTGTTCTACCAAATTAAGCTGTTGACACACATACTCCAACAGATATTTTCCTTTTTGGTGAGGCTAAAATTGATTTATTTTATATAAATAATTAACACACCGTAGTATTAATTCAACTTACCTTATATTCACATTCAAGAATTTCTGTATCTTCCAGGAGCCTAACAGTACACTTATAAACAATATTGCTGTCATGTTTTGAGCCAAACTTTAACATTTTCAGAATATTTCATAAGTGCAAATTTTAAAATAAACGATTTTATAATGTTTAATACAGAATTAAGATAAAATTTTAAAATAAATAATAAATTTTAATACATATTTCAGATTTTTCTGACATATGCACATACTTCTTCTTTTTAATTAAACATCAGCTCCCACTGATCACAGATCCTCGGTTGTTCATGGCCTCTTTTGTTTTTATTGAAAAAATTACTCATAGTCGTAACGAATAGTTTTTATGTTTCTATATCTCAATATTAACAATTAATATTATTAATATTCAAGTGACCAATTACATACTTCAACTTTTTGTAATTTATAACAACAAATCGCACATCATAGCTGGTTGTCTATGACCATAGGCAGATGACAGATTGACATTTTGATCATTGGACGAAAACCACAAGAAACCAAAACTTGTTTATAAATATTTGCATTAGTTTTCATATTAAAATGTATCTAATGTACTATACAGATGAATCTGGAACTCGTATATATACTCTAAAGGTATGCATTTTTTTTATTAGTGAGAGGCTTGCTATAATTTTTACATTTTTGCAGAAACTCGATCCAAATGGAAAACCCACGTTGTCGGCCCATCCAGCTCGATTCTCACCAGAAGATAAGTATTCTAAAGAGAGAACCATAATGAAAAGTAGATATTCATTGTTAATGACTCAAAAACCAAGTCCAGTTTATTAAAATAAATTAGTTTTAGGAAAGTTTGCTTTTTATCTTAATAATAGTTGTCACCATTAAATAGATGTATTGTATTCTTTTGCGTTTGTGTTCATTAAACAGTTGGAATTTATAATAAAAGTAATAAAATACCATGTGATAATGTTATTCATTATTTAGATATAACAGAAGAAAAATTGAAAAATACTATGTTTAGAAAACATGCTTCCTGCATTATTCTATGATTGGTTTAAGTATAGGGCAAGTCCACATGATACTTGAGAAATCTGATGATAAACAAACCTTCTTTCTTCCTTTCAAAACACGTGGATCTATAATCTTATTAGTTTTTGATTTTTAAGAGCAATTATGTTGTGAGGTTAGGTTAGATAAATGTCAAAAATGATAACTGGCTCCTGAATAAATTGCGACGTTGCTAGTAATCACAGATAACCTACTAATTTCTCTGTTGGTAGACATGTCGATTGATATTTGACAAAGGTCAAAAATAAGTGTCGAAAAAATTTTATATTTGCCGATTTGTGCATTCGATAAGTTGAATAATAAGTTTAATAGAAGCTACCCATAAATTAATCATGTTTAGCACAAGAATTCTTAGACCAACAGCAATCCAGTAAGTAGAGACGTCATTGTAGTCTTCATCTTGTTGAAAATAAACTTAGTTTATTAATTGTTGAATTACGTAATTTCTTTTAAATATTTTAGGCATCTCCGTCTCATGTCACAGTTAGGTGATCTTGGAAGTGGTGCCGGCAAAGGAGGTGGCGGTGGAGGAAGTATCAGAGAAGCTGGTGGTGCCTTTGGCAAACAAGAAGCTGCACGTGAAGAAGAGTACTTCTATAAACAGGTTGGACGTCTACACCACTCCTTTAATTGAAATCATTGCAGTAGGAGTAATATTTTCTCTTAGTATACCTACTGTAGCCAACATATCTTTTTTAACCAAATCTTTTATGCAATAACATTTATTAACGAAAAAACATTGTAAATTATAAATGTTTCATATTTTTAGCAAAGGGAACAATTGTTGAAGCTGAAAAGTGATCTTAAGGATGAAATAAGTTTCCATGAAGAGCAGATTAAAAGACATCAAGAAGCTATTGCACGCCATAAGAACAGAGTTTCTGAAATCGACAAGAAGGAATAATTGTCCTTTTGGAAACATAATAGTTGCTGTTACTTTTGTGAATTCAATGTATTTTTAAGATTTAGTTGATTAGTGTCTACTTCATTTCTTAATAAAAGTATTCGTGAATTCTTTTTGTAAACATTATGAAGCTGATGCTGTGAATGAAAATATTGAAATAAATAAAAAAATATATATATTTAGTTTACTTTCTGCACATCGGAGTATAAACTGTGGAAAATATTTACAAAACCATAATCTGAAATAAATTATTTATAAATCCAAATTCGATAAAAAAAAAACGCAAACGAGTAATGTGGTGGTACTGGTAAATAAATGTATGTAACCACCAATGAAATATTTCCACCAATACACCCGCCCTCTGGCGAAATTTCGCCTTATTAATTTTCAAGTCAATTTAAACTGAGGAAGAGAAGAAGAAAAGTCCTTTCACATTTTCTATTGTTAAAAATAAGCGGCTGTTGGCTTATAGTCTCTATAATTATATCATTTACTTAACAAAACTGACCTAAAAGTTCTCAAAAAGTAAGCATTTTGCTTGTTTATGTTCATCAATTCAGATATGTGCTTAAATTAGCTAGTAGCTTTGCTACAAATATTTATAACCTAAAATGGTCCACATGTAAGTAGGGTTAATATATCTCTATTTTTTTTAGAAATGTCAGCTCATGATGTAGACAATGTTTGGCTAACTAAAAGAATTTACGAAGATGCAGAAGTACAACACTATGAAAATTTGGCAAAAGTAAGTTTATAAAGAATACATCTGTTCATTAACATTTGATTGTTTTGCCAGCTGTAACATCTGAAAATTTAACATTTAAATTTATTTGCTTATTTAATTCTCTCATAATTAGCTGTTGAAGCAATTTTTTGGATAATTAAATTATTTCATTGGTGTAGGCAACTCTAACCCCATTGGCAGGAGAAGTAGCGAAAGCTCGACAACGTTTAATCGAAAGTAGGGACAATTTTCAGGTGGGTAAAATTTACCTACAATCATACAGTTTGCCTAATCTAAGCTATATAACAGAATGATTCAAACAAAGCGAAATATTACTTTCATTTAAATATTGTTTAATTTTATCAATAGGTATTAAAATGTCTTTTTTCTAGACCTCAATAGAATCAATAGATACTGGAGCTATCAAATTTGTGGAAAAGAAGATTGTAGAGTTCGAAAAAAGTAAGTGAATTATCATTAGGTTAAGATTGTTTTCTATTGATAACGTAATCAGAATTTAATTATATAATAATGCATTTTAGCCATCAACACTCTAATTCAAAAACTACAAATTTTGGACGATCGTTTATCTTGTATAGAACAAAATCAAAAGAAACCTGTGGATGCAACAACTAATGTAGCATCTGTACCCAAACAAGCTCAAAACCTCAAGGCTGCAGAGGAAGACGACGATGATGTAGATCTGTTTGATTCAGAATCCGAGGATGATGAAGCTGCTGCTCAAATCAGAGAAGAGAGACTTAAAGCATATGCAGCAAAAAAATCTAAAAGTATGTTGAATAATCTCGAATTATGATTTATATGTTTGCCTTATTCTCTTTTAGAACCAGCCCTTATTGCAAAATCAAATGTTATTTTGGATGTTAAGCCATGGGATGATGAGACTGACATGAAAATTATGGAAGAGAATGTAAGAAAAATTGAATCAGACGGGCTACTATGGGGTGCTGCTAAATTAGTCCCTCTAGCTTATGGAATCCACAAATTACAAATTTCATGTGTCGTTGAAGATGATAAGGTGTCCATCGATTGGCTTACAGAACAGTTGGAAGGAATAGAAGAATATGTAAGGTTAAAAAAAACTCGATTAATTTTACCCTTATTATGTTTTCTTTTTTAGGTTCAAAGTGTCGATATTGCTGCCTTCAATAAAATCTAAGTACCTTCTATTAAAATGGTATACAACTAATAAATATACTTTATTTTAATTGCATAATGGTGTTTTTTTTTCAAAGGGTTTAAATATACTCACTGTTTCTATGGAGGGTGGGATTAACGCGTTAGTGAGTTCCACTTTGCTCCACTGAAATAAGAAATTTCTAATGAGGGGCGCTGAAATTTAATAAACAAAGAGATTTGTTTCATCCACTGTTTATTGATACCGAATACCAGAATTTACTGAACAAAAATTGCATTAACATGATGTGAATATTTTAATTTTGGATTTAAATGCTTTTTTCAAAATGTAAGTAGCATTGTGAAAGTTGGATTCACAAGAATAATTGAATGATGAATTTAAAAATATATTTTTTGGCTAAATAAAGTATATATTTTCAAAGTAATATAAATTTTTACCAGAAAGAAATATGGATAACAAAAATTTTGCAGGTCATTGTTTTTCTTTTCGGAATAAAATTCACAAATTCAATATGTTAACGCCTTTTGCCTTTCTTCTTTTGATTTTTCTTCTGTTGATGTTGAGCTGGTTTTGACGAAGGTCTTGGACTTGGATCGACTGAATTACTGGCGGTATCAGTAGAAGAATCGTCAACAAACTTGGAGAAGTCACTGTAAACAAATTTATTTATATTTCCACCCATAAAAACTGTTGTGAGACGAATAACTTACTATTGTTCAGCTTGTCCAGAAGCAGTTCCCTGAGAACCTTTGATAACTTCTTTAGCTCTTCTGTCCCTCTTCTTTCTGAATCCAGTTCGTTCATATTTGGGTAACCAGCGCTCTGGATCTGGCCCAATGGAAAGGTCACAGTTTTTAGGTAGTTTTCCTTTACGTTTTTTATGCTTTCTCGTTTTCTTTTGCGGTTCATCTTTAGGTGTACTGTAAAGAAAATATATTTTAGTCAAGTATTAAATATGTACGTCAAAAATACCTACCTGGGAAGTGATTCTTGTTTAACTGCAGGACTCTTTTTATTAAAACTAATGGTAGGGAGAGCAGTAGTTTCTAGTGTATCTAGATCCACGTCTTTTGCAATTTCATCTACTGATATCAATTGGTTACTATATTTCAAAGCTTTTGGCTCGTCAAACTAAATAAAAAAATATTTTAAATGAGAGGAAATAAATAATAAAACTGATGTAATTTACCTGCGCATAAGCTAGAATTAATTGCGCTATCAATTTTGTGTCGTTTTTATTATTTTGTAATAATTCTTCTAAGCTGTTAGCAGCCACTTGTGGTAAGCCTTTTTTAATATGAAACTCTGCAGCTTGTCTCCATAAATTTGATAAATCTACCCCTTGCACCTGGAAATTTGAATAATATTAAAATTACATAAATATTTTCAAAGTTGCTTAATACATACTTTATTCTTTTTGTAAAATTCAACAGTTTTCTCAAATATTTTCAAGGCGGTTTCTTCTTGACCAACGCCCAAGTACAATGTAGTTAGAGCTCCTACTATACCAGGCTTGTATCTAGATTCACCGATGTTTTCCAGTACTTGACAAGCCTCCAGTTTCTCGCCCTAAAAATAAAAAATAAGTACAGTTGACTCTAGATAATTTGACACTTGGAATCTCTCTACAATTTGAATTTTTGTGTTACTCACTTGCATTAAATATATCTGGGCAATACATAAGTTTATATAAAGATTATCATCCTTGGTTTTGGACTTTTTCAGTAGTTCAATAGCCTCTTTGGGTTTGTCAACCTTTATTAAATTAAGTGCACGTAAAATAGTAGTTTCTAAATGTAATTCAGGCCACTTTTCATCTATGAGTTTACAAGCTTTCTCACATTGGTCTGTCTGATTTATGTAATAATTAAGAATAGCATTGTTCAAGGCTATCATCTTTCTTTGTTTAGATGGTAACTTGAAGGGTAAGTTATCATTCAAGGCAACTTTCATTTTCTTTTTTGAATCAAACAGATTTTGGTCTTTATTAATACAAACTACATTATTGCTGGCTACCGCCATTAAGGCAATATCATCTAGTTTCAATTTTAAATTGGTTGAATAAAATTGTTGACTCTCCTTTACTCTACCTTGCTTTTGATATACATAACCCAGTTGAATTCTAAAAAATATAGGTGTAATGGAAGTTCATTTATATTTTTATAGATTTGTTACCTTATCAATGCTAGTTCAATATCAATTTCTTCTTCACTAGTTTCATCCTCCTCCAGCATTTCCCTACATAACTTTTCACAATGTTTGAGTTTCTTTTCAGCTTCAGCATAATTTTCATTTTCAATTAGTAAACAAGCTTTATTATAACATTGTTCATAAGTTGTTTCCCTAAATTCTTCAATTGTATCCAACTAAAAATAAGTTAAAGTTAGCCAGATAATAATTGAAATTTCAGTGAAACTTACAGCATCATCAGACTTCAAATAAACCATAACAGCACTTAAATTTGTATATCTTTCATCTTCATATTCATCATCATGCAGATTCTTGATTATATCATGATACATACTAACAGAATCATTGTATTGTTCTAATCGATATAAAATTTGGGCTTTCAGCTCCTTACAGCGGAAGTCCAGCTCTCCTTCACTAGCCTCAATAGTCTTTAGAGCCGCATCTGGCTTGTTAGTACGATAATAACAATAAGCTTTTTCAAATATTAAGGCCCTTAAAAATATGGTATTACGAAGAAGGTCAGAGTTGAAGAATAAACTTACTGTGTCCACTGAGAATTCTTGTTCATAAGTGAAATGGCTTCGTCGAAACGAGATAACTGGATGAGACAGACCATTTTGCACTGAAATGCTAAAAATTCTTGTGGAGCTACACCAATAACTAAAACATAAAAAGTATTTACTTCGAATTGTGCCAATTTATTAGTTGTTAAGTGTCTCACTTTTATTTGCTGCCTTCAAACCCCTTTCATACTCCCCATTTTGACCAAAACGATTCAATTCAGCATATTGGGCTATTAAAGTTTTCTCTTTAGCTGTTTTTTCTGTCATTTGGATAGGATTTTGGGGGCCTAAGTAGACCACTTTTCGTGTGCAAAAAAAAACAAAAAATATGGAAACAGTAAATTTTGGCACGTCATATAAAATTTTCAACTGTCAATACTGTCATCAGAGCTGTCATTTCGATATCCGAGAAACACCAAGCATGCGGTCATTTCAAATTTAGTGGTGTGTTCCGAACCATTCGTTATTTATAAAATATGAGCAAGTGACTATTTTCAAATTTAATAGAGTGAATGCACCAGGAAACAATTGTAAATATTAACTAGAAATAGTCAGTTTTCCTATTAAGTCAAATAAAAAATAAATTTTTAACATTAAATGAAATTTTGACCAGTGACATAGTCGGTATTCAATAATTTTGTGGAACATGATTGATTTGACGTTCTGTGTACTGTGAACCTGTGAGCTTAGGTCTATACCTAAGGGTACTGCACGAGTTTTAATTTCCCTTTGAAATTATAAAAAATATAAAGTATATTAACAATATAACTTGTTGGTGAAGGAGAAAAAAAGAAGTGGCATAAGTTACATAACAATCTTCGATGTCCTGACGTTCATGTGTAGTGTTGTGACGGAGTACAATTTCAAGTGTGTGTAGAGAGATACCATGCTTTACTAAACCAACATGGTTACAGTTACACTCCATATTGTTCCGACAGACTTTATTTTGTATTAAAATCGTTAGTGCTGAATCAAAGTTGAGGAGAAAGTAATTCTGCGATGGATACACGTGTGTCTCCCACACCAGTAAATCCTCAGGATGACACCAAAGAGGCAGGGGCATCCTATGCACATGCCGTCTTGAACTTCAAACAGCCTACTAACAACACTAACAATAATAATAACAAAGAAAATATCGAAGAACCACCGAAGCAAATGAAGGATATTCAGGTAAAAGCAGCTGACATTTCAAAACAACCTGAAGAGCCTAAACCAAATACCGAAGACGAAGAATCATTTACACCAGTTGTAAGTCACAGTCGTAAGGATAGAAAAAATGAAAAACTAAAAAAGAGACAAGCAGCTGCAGCTGATAGATTAGTAGATAAGAGTGATCACACATCTAGAGAAAAACCAAAAGAACTGCGTGCTAATAACAAACGTGATGAAAAGGAAACTTCGGCTATAAAAGATGTTAATGATGATCAAAGTGATGCTAGAAGAGTTTTTGTTGAAGCTCCCATTCCCAAAGTTAACCCTTGGCAAGTCAAAGTAGCTCAACCAAACCAAAAAGAAGAGAATATACAACCTGAAAAGAGAGTGTTGCAGCCTAAAAAGCAAGAAAAGCAAGAGATTACTGTTAATGGACCAGAAGTATCAGGAGTTGTTAAGGCCCCCAAAGATAAAAGAAAATATAACCAAAAGGTATTTTTTGAATATTTATTATTACGTTGCTATAATAAGCATCCAACATTATATTTTTCAATCATTATGAATTAATATTCATTAGGTTAAATAATATAGCTCGCTTATAATATTATATAGTTTTATCATGCATAAATAAGCAATGTTCAAGATTTAGTTATGTTTGACTTATAGATTATCTTCTATATATTTTGTCCTGTGTGATTAGTCCTCTTTATTATAAACAATATTACTTCCTTCCTTTAAGATTGACACTTATTACACTTATCTTATATTAGATATGTACACATGAAATGGAGATAGTTCATATATAGAAAATGATGGTGTTTATCACTTATACAAGATCAAGCTTCCTAACTTCCTTTGCCTAACCAATTCTGAACAATCGCTACCTGTTTCATGCTTTTCTTAAGGATCTCGCCTACTTATGCTATTTCCTTGATTGTCAATTCTCTCACAGCTTCAATTATTTGACATAATATTGTCAACAAAAAAAATTTTTGTGCTTCTATAAAGTTGAGCTCTGCTTTGATTGTTGCTTTTTTTTAAGTCACTAACAGAGGAAGTTGTTTTTAATTTTGTGAAGAATTTTTTAAAATTTAGGATCCATTCACAAACCAAAGTATAGGTGCTGAAATAAAATTTGAATACAAAACAATTGTTTTCATTGTTTAGAATTGACATGACGTTATTTAAAAATGTATTAATTATTAATTGGAAGACAAATGAACTCTACATTTTTTAATTGATAAGAGTAAAGCACAAAGAGCCAAACTACCCAATAGATTAGATAAGAATGGAAATATAATAATTATTGAGAATTGATTGTAGGAATTTCGGAAGAACTAATTTTGCCATGTTGTAAGTAGTAAATTGAACGTATTTATGCAAAAAAAATAGTTTTATATGCCTTTTAATATTCTAAATATAGTAAAAGTGAAAATATCCATACGACCTATCATGTGAAGGTAATACAAATAAAAATGAGAAATATCTACACACATTCACAAATACTAGTCTAGCTTTATAGTTGTATAACTGGATATTAGTATATTTTTACTAACAGTGTTATCAACCAAGTATTTCAAACTAGAACATTTTTTATAGACTTGAAAACTATAAAAACCGTTCCTACTAAAAACCTGGTAATAATCAGTTAATTCATATACATAATAAAATTGAAATAGGTTTTTATAATTGGACTGGGACAAAAATGTCAGGGTCACAGAATATTATTTAAAATATGGTAGCAACCGGTACTACTGTGTTAACTAACTTAAGTACCAGTGGTGGACTTGTAAATTGTTTAGAATTATTCATAATATTGTCGATCCAACGTTATAAAATATTCAACTATAGTAAATAAATAATGTCTGCAATTTAATTTTATCAAATTTGCTAGAATTGCCATCTTGCAGTTCCTTATAAACAAAAACATTTCAAAATCAACTTAATGAATCATATTTTATATTTACTACATTTTTTTTTGTATCATCATTAGGTACTGATATTTATTTTTAATATGTTATTAGTAAACAGTCATATATACTCAACAAAAGACGCCAAATTGCATTGCTAAGTTCGTGCCAAAAAATTTTCAGTCTGAGTATTTTGTTATCACATCTCATATTGGGCAGATAAAATTAGCATTTGGTTCAATAGCTCCTGAATTGTCCAAAATACGAAGATAATAGCGAAAGTGGGGTTATGTTCAGTAGTCGGGCTTAATTTTTTTAACTTACGTTTTATCATTATTAAAAATTAAAAAAATGGTTGGAATCTGGCGGAGTACAAACTGTTCTACTACGCAAATCTTTTAAAATAAATCGAACGATATATCGCTAGTTCCATTTCTATAAATAAGCAAACACGAGACAAAAACTCGGCCATTGGCCACTCTACCAAGTTTTTCAAACAAAACATTTCACACTAAACTTCAGCTCTATCGATTGAATAACAATTTAATTTTAAATCAAATCCAATTTTTTGTTCGATCCTAACGATGTGAATACATTAACGAAACGGCGTAAATTTTCAAAATTTACATAATTATATCTACGTTGTGGTTGTGAATAAATTCAATAATGTCGCGTCAATAGTAATTTGAAATGAATTGACGGGTCCAACAAAAACATTCCTTTATTTATTTTAAACCCTGATACATTCAAATTATTCGAATTTTATTTCAATTTGTTTGTACTATAAATTTTCAAGGTAGCAGAAAGTTTTCTCGGACTATAATTCGACGTAAGAAAAAAATATTTCGCGTATAAATTAAAATTCTACTTATAAAACATTTCGCATAATCCTTTAACAGATAAAGGAATGTTTTAAATAAAATTTTAGAACGTGTTAAACTGGATAAAGTTGTTTTTTCGAATGTCTATAGATAATACATCCTTCACTGCACATTATCGGCGTTAAAACGTTCTTTATCAGTGATACAGAGCGGAGGAAAACAATACTGAAAATTTATTTAAACTAGTAGGTGTATTTATGGAATTATAGGTTAATTATTTATTCAATATTCGTGTAGTGTTGGGTCTTACTTATAAAAACTTTAACCAGCGTGTAGTGTGTTTGCCGCAAAGGTCGAATTATTATTATGTAATAGTTAAAAACAATTTCACGGAAACTACAGAACATGTATATTATACTTGAATTTGTTTTGTGATAATTGCGCAGTTTTAATAATTTGTTTTAATTCTATGGATGTGTGCAGCAGTAAGTTAACATCTGGAACTTTATTTCAGGCTAGTGATTTTACCGATATATGTGATTGGCCCAGCTTGGGAACCAATGGTACAGAGGTAAGTCTTTTTTATCATTTATTTTCATCTTCCGCTAGCTCTATTCATTCCATACAAACTTAACAGATACCCTGGTTCCGTTTTTCAAATTGTGGAAAAGCTTTTTATTCAGATGGAATATGTACAATCATAAAGTACTAAATTAACTTCCCCTGAGAGGAGCTGGGACTTTAAATAAAGTTTATTATCAATAAAATGTTTGCTTTCTACATAATAGTTATCTAATATGTCCGAGTGAACTAATTCTAATAAAGTAAGATAATTGTAAGTGGTTATCTGGATTTGATATGGTACGTGATCGAATTATTTAAAAAATTCTGTTACATGATACGGAACGTTGAACAAAACATATTTTTATGGTGAATGAACTAATAAGGTTTTTCCGAGAATCTAAATTTTGTTAATTTCAAGTACCGGTATGCCTTGGTTATATGTTGAGTTGGCAACACTAATTGCGATACGAAGATAACCTTAGATAAGACTGTTTTTTAACGACAGCTGAAGAGAAAAAGGAGCTTGAACAATTATTTTATCTGGTTATTAATTTACTTCAAGTGTATTACTATTCAAATCAATTGAATTTTGCTAGTTGATTTGATCAATAAGTTCAAATTGTTGTTAACTGCAATTTTCTATATTTTTAATCGTCATATTAAATCCTATATATTTAGTAATTTCAATAAATTAGATTTTTAATTGATAATTACAGTCAGAAAATCAAGAATTGATATAATGTAATATTCTTGATATGTAATAAAAAGTTTTTCAACAATGTTATCTAATACTTATCGATAAATAAAGTAAGAAGTTTCAATGGTATTTCTGATAACATTCAGGAACTGTTTCTAGTTGATTTTCTTCTCTTTATAAGTATAACATATTCTGTTTCAAATTGAATTATTGATTACATTATTTCTTATTAAGATAAATAATCATTGTTGCAATGTATCGATAAAAAATTCTTAGAACAAGTGATACAAAATTCTTATCCTTATCCTCCTCCTCCTCCTAAATCCTCTGTTGTTGAGTGTTGACACAAGAGAAGCAAAATATTTTGAGGTTATTTTATGTGCACAAATTTTTGTTACAGTCTCGAAAGTCTTTTAGTCCGGGAACAGAACCGACTGCCGCGACAGTAGCGTCAACATCAAAAGAAAAGCAAGTGACCCATCAAACTTCCGAAGAGGGTGAAGATAAAAGGAAGCAAATGAAACACAAATGGGTGCCGCTCGAAATAGACTTGACTAAAACAAATAAAAACGATCGGAGACGACACGATCGAGCTGGAGATGAAAGATCAACCGTAAGTGAAGGTGACAAGGATTGGCGGGCTGAAAGAGAGCTAAACGGTCATCCACAAAACGGACGACACTCGAGACCTGCTCCTGGAAATAGGAACCGAAACGACAGGAATAGAGGGGGTAGAAGAGTTCATAATAGACAAAATAACAGAGGGCATAATAACCTTGACTACCTAGATTATCACTCACATGACTTTACCGGAAAGATTGGTGATTGTGGAGACGGACAAGCTTTTATGCCATACATGGGGACCTACTACTTCAATAGCAATAGCTATCTCAGCTTAGATGGCCCCACGGTTAAGGAATATATCCGTAATCAAATGTAAGATTGGTTATATACACCTAATAATGCATTTCCTTTTCATTTATTATGTTTTTTCAGAGAATATTACTTCAGTGAAGATAACTTGAATAGAGACTTTTTCTTGAGAAGAAAAATGGATGAAGAAGGTTACCTGCCAGTTACCCTCATAGCTTCTTTTCATCGGGTGCAAGCTCTGACCAACAACGTAGCTCTAATAGTCGAGGCAATTAGTTCATCTGATAAACTTGAGTTGACTGCAGGTTTTAAGGTAAAAATATTGCTTGGAAAATGTTAATTATGTTTATTGTATGATTTATTTTAGGTGAGACCAAAGAAGGATCCACTGAAATGGCCGATTCTTGATGAAGGCAACGAAAAAAAAGAAGAAATCATTGCGAAATTAGTTCCTCCGCCTCCGTTACCAAAAACTCTCAGAGAAAGGCAACTTGAAAATCTCAATCCTGATGTAGCGGAATTTGTCCCATCAGATGTGGAACAAAAGAAACAAAAATTCAACGTGGTTAATGGAATTAGAAACCCGGAATATGCTCAAAACGAAAAAATCAAAAACAAACACGAAGACGATGAAAATTGGAGACAAGTGAAAAGAAAAAACAAGGAAAACAAAGTTAGAAAAGAGTCCAAGGTTAAATCCTTCGAACGAGAAGAGCTTGATTTTCATTTCGATGAAGAATTGGATCAGGAAGTTCCCACTGGTCGACAAAATACATTTAATGAATGGTAGAATTTACTAGTAAAAGTGTTTATGTAAAGTATACTTGAATATTTCAATTTTAGGCCTTTAGATGACGATTCCGACGAACTAAGCGATAGAGATGTTAACAAATTACTTATAGTTACTCAAAATACATCTTCCACCAGGGCACCAAAACATGAAGGTTATGATAGGACCGGCGATTGGATGACTCGTGTTAAAATGAGTCAAGATTTAATCTCGGCTATAAACGACGGATTATTCTACTACGAAGAGGATCTATGGACTGATCAAGACTATGTAAGTATTTATTTACTAAATATATAAGAACTATTTAAACTAGAAAAATATTACATAGGAACGAAGCTCAGTTGAGAGTTACAAGACTGTCACCATTATTAGTCAAGAAGATTTCAAGAAAATGGCGCCTCCAGCTCCTAAAAAACAAAATCCACAAGTGCCACCTCCTCCACCGCCAATTGTAAGTGATTTTCTACATACAGTATATTCCCGATAGTTATTTATAATATTTTATTTTAGATCGACACAGTTGAAACGCCTCAAAAGCAACAACAACCTACTACTAGTAATAATAATAGAAGGAAAGTTAATAAAACTCCACACAGAAACGTTCCAAGGTTCTACGCTGTCGTTAAAGATGAACGACCAGATCCAAGTACTCCGAGAAAGCGAAAAACGAGACATTCGAGTAATCCTCCAGTCGAACATCACGTCGGATGGATCATGGACGTTAGAGAACATCGTCTACGTACCACATCCAGCGGGTAACTCTCAATACACATCAATTTAGATTAGTTTCTAAGTTTATTATTTTTGCAGAAGCAGCTACGGAACTAGTCCTAGCGACGCGCACCTAGGTACAAGTAGTGGAAGCTACGGCAGTGTTCCACAAGCTTTACCAACTTTCCAACATCCTTCACATTCTCTGTTGAAAGAAAACAACTTTACCCAACAGGGATACCACAAATTCAGACAAAAATGCTTAAAGGGTGAGTAACTAACATTAAATAATCGGCATCGACAATAATCATTTGTTTATAGAACGAAAACGTTTTGGAATCGGACAATCTAACGAAATGAACACCCTCTTCCGTTTTTGGTCATTCTTCCTGAGAGAAAACTTCAACCGAACAATGTACAACGAATTCAAAACCCTGGCTATTGAGGACGCCGAGCAAGGCTACCGTTACGGTCTTGAATGTCTTTTCCGGTTTTTCTCTTACGGATTGGAAGTGAAATTTAGGCCACATCTTTACGAAGATTTCCAACAAGAGACGATAAGAGATTACGAAACCGGACAGCTGTACGGACTGGAAAAATTCTGGGCTTTCTTAAAATACTACAAACATGGCAGTCATCTCACCGTCACTCCTACTTTGAATAAATATCTCGCCAAATTTAAGACTATTGAAGATTTCAGGGTTGTAGAGGTAAGGATTATTCCCTTTTTAACCCTCCTGGATGAACTTAATAATTATTTTTAGCCGAGAATCGACGAAATTTTCAAATCGCATCATGGTAAAGGAAATCAATATAAAAATATAAAACGGAATCGAAGCGTTTCGGAGAGTCAATCGGCTATTCCAAGCACATCTAGAGAAGACAGACGCCCTTCCAACAGCAATTCCAGGTATACTTTTCTTATAATTTTGCACACCTTGTTTACTGTATCTATTTTTTGTTTTAGAAATGAAAATATCTATCCCCAACCTGGTACAAGTGCTCCTGCTGATTCGGGATTCAAATATGCCAGATCTCGTACTCAATCATTTGGTTCTGGACGTATTCGTAACAATAGTACTCGTCAACGTACTGATTCTTGGAGACAAAAGGAAGTCAAAGAATGAGCCTAAGGTATAATAAGGTATAATTCAAGACAGTTTTCTTGCACCTCTAGCTGGGTACGTCCCTGTGTAGATGGATAAACTATAGAGTCAACCGTATTTGACATTTTTTGAAAATAAATAGATTGATGGGTATTTTTTTGCAGGCTACTCTAAAATCTGCCGGTCTACATTGGAACATTCGGTGTGATGTGATCTACCAACATATTAGATTATATTCTATATCTTTAAATTTAGGTTTGATTTCCAAAAATAAAAAAAAATAATTTGGGTACTTTGAGAACAATACTTGACGGTAAAAAAAATTTTGAAGCTATTCGAAGTGTATTGTGTATTGGTGCCATTGCCTTTAATATTTTACAATTTTATAGTTTTTCGTACTTTTCTAGCATCATGAATAGAGTGAAATCAAACAGGTATACTGATTATTAGTGGATCTAAAACCGTATCGGTTTTGATTAAACTCATTTTTTATTCTCATAAATTTCAATTTAATAAAAAAAAATCGTTTGTAAATAGCTCCTACTTATCGAAAAAAATCGCGGGATTGTCAGTTTTTGTCCTCTATTCATTCAATTTTTCACCTGTAGTGTTTTATTACGTAATTATAGCTTCTAATCATTAAAAAAAAATTAATAAATCACTTAGCGGTTGTATATATAGCCTTATTCGAGAAAAATTACTAATTTGGATTTGTGAACATCTTTTTCATGACACATTGTGCAACGTTTGCACCGATGTTTTTGAAAATACCCAAATTTGTCTTTAAAATTATGTGTTCATACATTTAATGCTACAGAATTAGCTTGTTTGTTATAAAATTCGGAAAACAATCGTAAAAACTCCACATCTACCCCCCGTAAATACGAAAATTCCCCATAATTTTACTAAAACGACAATATCTTGAGCTTGCGACCCGTTAACTGTTAAGCTAGGATCACACTATCTTATTTTCACGCGTTAATAGAAGCTTGTTTTAAATTATGAAATCAAACAATTTTAATTGGTTAATTTACATTATATTTAAACTTAAAGTGACGCGTTTCGCTAATACAGTAACTTTATCAAACGAATGGAGGTATACCTATTGAGAAATTTATACAGTGCCTTAATATTAAATTATACGGATATTTAACAATAAAATTATGATCTATTTACATGGAAATAAAATAAAAAAAGGAAAAAAATGTGTCAAAATATGGGATTAACTAAAGTATTTAACAAGTTTACCTGGAAACTCATTCACAACCATCCTACAGGAACTTTTCTAGGTAAAAAGGTTTAATAAGGGAGAATTGTTAATATCAATTTGGTCGTTAAGATTGTTTTATTGTTAAATATCCGTATAATTTAGTATTAAGGCACTGTATACATTAAAAAGTTCTCATTATACCTCCATTCGTTTAACAAAGCTACTGTTTCTTGATTTCTTGTATATAAACAACAATCACGGTTAGTGTGATTCGAGAGCTTCCACTTAGTAGCTGGTTTTGACTACAGGTTCGCGATAATTTCGACATTAGAATTTTATAAATAGTTTCAATTAATTTTACCGCGCAACGTTTGTCCCGCTTATGTCGCATGCCTGTGCGCTTATGATTTTTAAATGACTGAAATTGATAATCAATGTGTGCACACTCTAATTGCTTGAATATTGATAATTGTTTTGAATTTAAATTTTATTAATTTCTGATATTGATAGATGACCTTTTAGGTAGAAAAAAAATTAGATAATATAGTTTTACGTATATAAAAATTAAGAGTATATTGAAATAAGTCTATAGCAATAATATTAATGCTTTTCTCTTTAGCTGCCAAAGAAAATTTTTTAATTACAGTGATTTAATATTGCACTGTTTACTATCACAAAAATAACTATATTTATTAAGAAAAAAATGCTTATGGAAATTAAATGTAAGATAGGAACTGGCTTTTTTATAGTTTTTCATGTATTATTTTAAATGTACCGAGTGTAGTATTTAACTTTTTTCAAAGTCATTTAATATCATATTCGCGATCATTTCTTGTATGGGACTTTTTTTTATTTCCTGACGATTTTAAGATGTGCAGTTTTTCCGATCAGTTTTCTGCTTAGGTAGAGGCGTATTTTTTAGTTATTATTTAGTAAATTGTTGTTTTGTTATTTTTTCTGTTAAACTCTGTGAATTTCATTTAAACTATTTTTGCAATTCTTCGTACATTTCGTTCTATTTGAAGATTGTTTTAGTTGTTTTCGTGACCTTATTTTTATTTGCTATTAGCGAGTTTATGTTATTTTAGCGATTATTTGCCCATTATCAGTTTCGTTTTTTATACAGGATGTTTTTCGCAGTTTCATATAGAGCAATACCTTGGGAAAGTTACATTTTGACAGCTAACTTATTTAATACTTCTTGTATAGTATAATCTAGATACCATTAATTTTAATCATTGGTGGTATCCAAAGTAAGAAACTTTCTCAAATTGGATTTAGACATGAAACTTCAAAAATATGTTGAATATCTTGTGAATTTTCTTGCCTTTGTCCGGTGAATAGATTGAGGCAACAAAATTATTTTATTAGCGACGAATCTGTTTGTTATTTTATTTTATTAAAGTTTTAAAAATAATTGAAATGATCTTCAAGTTGAATAAATTTTATAAAACGATTGAAAAAAATTTGTAAATTGCATAGAAAATAACTACCTTTAATTCAGTAGGTTAGGAAATCGAGTAATGTTTAGAAAGTAACTGTTATTTTAGCCAATATTAATATAAAAGATAACGTAATTTAGCTGGCAATTGAAAAATATGTGTACTACAGTCTTAAACAACTACAGCTGGTCAAATAGTTGTGGCTAAACCAGAGCTTAAGCTAAATTTGGCCGGCTGTATCTACTTTTTCTGATTTCCTACTTATACATCAAGAAATCTAGTTCGTAATGGACAAGCAAAGGTCTCAAATAATTACACACCTTCAAATTTTCGTAAAAATTTAATTCCACTAGGCTATTTTATCATCTAGAAATGGTCTAGGTCGTTCTCGACCCGAAAATTTTGTAGTGACAGTTCCGAATGGTCTACTGGAATCATCCACTGTATTTTGACAACCTGCACATTCATAAAAGGTGCTGTTGGATATTTGGGACCTTCGGCTTGGGGGTTTTCGAACAAAAAGTGAAGAGAATGTTGGGTAGATTGTTTTATATAACTTTGTTTTTTAATATACTCTATATTATTAATAATTCTTATCACGTTTTACCTACTCCCAAGGTAAAATGAAAGTTATAGTTTAAATACCTACTATTATTAATTTTGTGTGTTGGCATGAAATTATTTATAAAATTTATAAAGTAATTTTTTGCCCGATATTTTTACCCAGCGAATAAGTGCAGTGCGATATTGATTTAAATTGTCCCGTGCAAAAAAGCCACGAAATCAAATTTTTGTGTAAATTTTTTAGTCCGGGATTTGGTGCATTAATACACGGAGTAAAACGTTGTACGACATTTCTAGGATTCGAAATATTATGCAAAATTTTAAGATTGATTTGATTGAAAAAAACGCGATGCCGAAGCTAAAAGTAGTGAGCGATTAGAACAATTAAAAGCTGTTGAAATAGTGGTTGATTTTTGCTGGGACACTGTCGTAGTTGAGGGCAAGAAATTAATAAAAAAATGTGATAATGGGTGTTAATTTAGTGTTTGCTTATTCCTTGCATTTAAGTATGTATAAGTTAGATTGTAAAGTTTGTTGTGGAAGAGTAGTAAGCGATTTTGTCTTCCAGTGACACAAAAAAATAATAAAATTTTTAAAAAACAAAAAAAATTGATCATTCAGAAAATTCACATAACAGTTCTACGTAAATTGATCAGTTGTTGGACAACAGGTACATTTTAAGTGTTGATTACTAAAAAATCAGTTCTGTTCCTATGCCAAATTATATTTTTTCTAGAATTGTAGCGAGAATATGTGTTTCATTTAGATTTCATATCTTTATGTAAATAATAAGATGTAAGTAAGATTTCGTTGGATTATTTATTATTACCTATCACCATTCCTAATCCCTTTCCAGATCTCCAGATTTTTCCTTGTCTCAAACGGATTCGTTGGGATTAATATGCCATTCCATATTTTACCGCAGATTCAGTTATAGATAATAAAACAACTATTAGTGTCAAAATATTTACTTAAACAATAATATAAATAAAATGGAACCAAATACAGTTCTTTCATATTTAAAAACTATTGGTATGGAATTTTTACAATGTAAAATGGCGAAAATACACAATTGATTAGATGTTGCGGAACATTATACATTTTTAAAGAATTTTTCAACAATTTTATTTATTTTAAATAAATTGTATGGGAACCAAAATTAACTCATGATTGTTACACAGTTCCGCATCCACCAAAAATATATTAAACTCGTTTAGCTATCTTACATGGTTCATCTTTAAATAAATAAATGCTTGGTATACATATATTCAATATAAACATATTTTACACTGATTCCTTAAATGGTAACAAAATGCTAGCTACTAGGACACTGATCAGTCTCGGTGTTACTATCGCTACTATTAGAGTCTTTACAACATCGGCATTGTTGTTTTTGTCTATCTGTCTCTTGTCTTTTCCGCCTGTCACATTTAAACGACCGATGACACTTATTGTTGCACTTACTAGATCTATATACAGGGGCAACCAACTCTACTTTAATATTAGCGGTGGCAGTGACTTTCGTAGTATACGGACCGCTAGAGCTGGATTCAGGACTACTGTATTCGACAGTAACTTGTGGTTCAACTACAATACTCTGGTTACAACTTTCTTCCGTAATTGTTGTAAGACTGGGTTCTCTAGTTGTTTTATTAGAGGTATTGCGTTTTGAAGGTTTGGTGAAGGATGTGTTACGAGTAGGAATAGGAGAAGGAACCGAAGGTGGTGGAGTTGATATCCTATCGGTGTGCTCAATAGGTTGTAATTCAGCTTTTGGGCCAACTAATGCTAATAGTAACGGAAAAAATACGAACGAATTAGCTAAGGAACCACAAACTGATAATAGTATCAAAGTGAATAGGTGGTAATGGATGAATTCGAATTGTGACGTTGCTAATACTGTTGCACAAAGCAATAATCCTATATCGCCCTTGAGTATCGGTTCTGAATTGACATCTAGAGACAACCGCACCCTACGTTCTCTGTTACCGATAGCGCTTAAATAACCAGTTAAAATTAAAAATATATTTCTACTAATTATTATGAAATGAAGTGCTCCCAAAGTTCCACTAAGAGCGTTGATATTAACTAGGCAAAGTAATAACAGGCAGACCAAAGTGCTGAAGAGGGCACACCAAAGTTTTATCCATTGGACGAGTACGAAGGCAACGATTGCCGCTGAAAGAAGTGTTAGAACAAATTGGGCTGCTAATAATCTGTCAATGAGCAAAAACTGATTATAATAAGCGAATATTAGGCCTATGGGGTAATTTGTTAACCCTCGGGTGTTGAATTGTTCCGATATATCCTTTATTTGTTTCAACGCGCTAACGATACTACCGGTAGTTCTTAAATTCTTGAGATAAAATGGCATTTGCGTATATACAAGAGGTTGAGATTTTGGAATTTTTAAATCAAACTCAGCTTTCGAGCTGTAGTACTGAAACGGTTTTGGTGTTAGGTTAGCTTGGGAACTGGAATATGATATTTGATCGTTACTATTCCATACAGATAAATAATTGTAAAAGGCGTTAGCATCTATAATATTATTACGAACCAGTCTTTTCTTGAATATTTGACTTTTGTCGACGGGATATTGTACGACTCCCGTCTGTGATAATAATTTGAAGGCTAATACTGCTTTTTCGGTGGCGTTCGGAAACCACTTCTCGCTGTTTAAACAACTATTATTTCTATTATAATCGAATTCTTGCTGCAAATCAGTTAGGAAGTCTCTAAAATTCGCCAGCCAGAAGTCGTTCATATTGAGACCACCGTTGGAATCTTTCAAAACGTGAGGAACTTGCGTCAAAGAGGAATGATACTCATAAAGAAGAGGCTGGTTCAGAGGATATTCCAGCTCTGTGGTAACCAAATAAAAATTATAAAACCCGAAAAATTTATTTTGCGCTTCTAAATATTTGTACTCTTGAGTTACTTTCGGTAAAAATGTCGATAGTCTTACGTCGAATTCTAACTTAAGTCCATTGAACACACAAAAAATAATTAGCACCGCATACGTTAGACACATGAGTACTTTCACGAACGGCCGGAACAGCACTGTGGCTAGGTACCGCGTCACACACCAAGGAATCAAACCTTTCTTTTGTTGGCAAACCTGCTCAGCAGTTAGCAAATTGCTTCCATGTTCCTGAAACAAAACAAAAACAAACAATAAACAACTATGTAAGAAATAAACAATTTTGAAACTTACCAAATCTGGATTGTTGTTGTTGTTGGCTACTTTTGCTTTGTTGTCAGATTTGAAGCACGGCACGTCAGCTTTCTGGCATCGCTTTTGCAGGGCTAAGAAAGATGGGAAAATGACCAGTAGAGCGGTACCGTGAAAAACGATCATGATCGCGCATTGTAAACAAAACACTCTTAACGCGGGTATTGGCAGAATTGCGGCGGCAATGAAAGCACCAGAGTTTATAAGAGCCGCGGATATAATACTAGGTCCTGTCCGTTTTAACACTTCCGCAGGTAGCAGTTTTCGCGTATGAGTCGATAAAATGAGAAACATTTCCCGCATCGCCAATCCTACAGTTATAAAGGGTAACACTTGAGTGCTCAAAAGGTTCATAGGAAGACCTATGAGGCTACACACACCCAATGCGGCTGCTGTGGAACTCGCTAAGACTAGAACACCTGCAATAAGAAAAATATTTCATTAAAATTAATTTAATTAGACAAAAAAATTGTTTATTACCTAGAGAGGCAAGAGTTGAGTGGGCTACCCAACCATAAATACAGGCTACCCCAAGCACAATCCCTAATTTGAGCAGATCGGTTCGGGAATAATCCTTCAATAATTTATTCACATTGGCAGTGGAAAACGTGTAGAACACATAAGAAGAGGATGGATTACTCCTGGATAAACGGTCTATTTCATCAGCGAACTTCTTTTGCCAAGCATTCAGTACAACACTGGCCTTATCTTTATTCCAACTTATATGGTGCACTTTGTAGTTATCGGACCAGAATTCGTAAAGCTCGTGATCACCCATCAACTGAACGACTGTTTGTAACGCTTTGGCTTTTTTTATATGACCAGTTTTATTCTTTTGTACACCACCAACAATAAGATCTTCAGGCCAGTGCATATATTTGGCTGCAAAACCATAACACCCGCTGGTTAGTTCAGCTCCGACATCTGGAGGATGAGTGTGATTTTTGTTAGGAGCTGTGTCAGGGCATTCTGGATCTTTGGGATTGAGGCAGGGCTTTTCTTGGTATCCCGTTGTGATTCCAGCTCGCTTTAAATAATCTTCCAATGAATGATAATCGAACTGAGATTCTTTTAATTTAATTTGGGAAACTAGTTCACTGGGGTTCAAGTTGGTCCATTTCACTTGGTTGCCTATCCCATACCTGTAACAAACGGATTTGATAAGAAAAATTATTTAATAAAAGATTGTTTTTACAAAAACTTATCTCTTAATTTAGCTATAAATGCAAATTAAGGTAGTTATGCAAATTTTTATGTATCTTCCTGTTGTACAATACAATCAAGCACAGTATCAATAAAAGCTATAAAATAGTATGAGAAACATAAATATTCAGTGTCATACTATACAGGATCGGCCTTAGGAAGGGCGAAAATAGTTTCTTAGGTATTTTAAAAGTTATATTTGGTTGTTTATAAATAAAAGGATCATTAAATCAATACAAAACCTTCAAATTACAAATCTAAAATGTATCCAAATAATTTCGATCGACTGAATTAGAATTACGAACTGGTGTTTCAGTGTATAATCAGTGTAGACTTGAATGCATCAGTGCACTACCTGGGCGGCAAAAAGATAGCGCCGGTCCTATGCCATACACGGCTGACTTTACAAATGATTTTTATTGCAAATTGTTGTGTGGTCCCGAGATTGTAAGGAACTATAAAAAATTTACATATTTAATTAATAACATACCGGTTGGCGTCCTTCTGATATTCACGACGATTAGAAATAGGTATACTGGATATCTAATTACGATAGATGAAGGTAAAAATAAATAATTCTTTTCACCTACATTCAGATTAGGTAACTGACGTTCAAGAAATAACGACCTTAAAATATGCAAGATACTAGGTCACATGTTTAAAAAAAAGAAACTGAACTTACACTAAGAAAGACAGAAGCTATTATTTAACAAGACAGATGTAAACTCAGCCTCTAAGGATTTATAATCTCTATAAAAAGACGCTCCAAAATACGGTAGGTAATCTTGGCATATCCTAGTTAGTAATTCATACAATTGTGTATGTTTGGTTGCCTATACCAAAATCGGTTATTCATAATTAATAAATGATTGTAATATATACACATTAATAATGATCTTGCATAATAAATACGAAAAAAAATTTTTTCTGGTCAAATATTTTGTTGATGTTGATACAAAGAAACTGCCTACGCATTGTTTGAAATCCACATTGCAGTCAGTGAATTACATTAAAATGCTGGAGAAGTAGTGACTTTTCTTAAATAAAAGCAAATTATTCTAATTTAAAAGGAACGTCAGGGATCGACAATTAATCGTTAGTTTGACGTATCCGTTGTACGCGCATCAGCATTTTATTTATTTGCATCACGCAACTTTACTTTTGCTAGAATACACTGAGAAACCGCATTGCTTTAACGTATTCAAAATCACGTTATACATAGTAATAGAATATTGACTCCAATTCCTCCATTAAGGATAAACCTTTCTTTCTTTCACTGGATTTTGTGAAAATAATTATAATTGTTAGAGAATATAATGTCCAGATGGTCAGAAACAATGTTTCTGTATGTGGTTTATTCTATTTGAAGAAATGCGGCTTTTTGTAACAAGGTTACTGAAAGCCACATCAGATTAGTACAAAATTGTACTTTAAACGTAAATCTTTGCAGTTTTTGTGAACATTTGCAATTCTTGGTAGTCACTTCATTATGATAATCGCTCTTTCTACTCCTACCTGGAATCAACTGAAATGAACATGGTAATAATCCTTTTATCATGCTGACTTTAGACCTTTTTAGAAAACGTAGAAAGAGTAAATTACTCGTTTTATGTATTGGAGATTTCTAAGAATCCATTCCGAGGTAAAGAATACCAAATTGTATTTTTAAGCGATCATTGTTATAGGTGAAAGGACAAATCAATTCATTATTACATACAACTGTAAAAAAAGATCTTTTTTTTATAAACTTTCGAAATAAAAACTAGCCATCTCGACACCAAAGAAACATGGAGGAGTATTTTGTTGTTGAATGTTGGTTACCGTAACCTGTTTATGGAAACAGAAACAATAACAAAAGGTAACTCATTCTTGTGAATGTTTCGTTGTGTTTCTTGAACAGAAAAGTTTATGTCTACACAAGTGCAGTGTGTTGTAAACAATATGATGCGATGAATATTTACAAGCTACAAAAGCTGCAATTGTAATTATTTTACAAAAACAGAAAAAACGAGTCAGTCTACTAACCTAACATTCATGACCTCCCTGTATAATACGAAATAGAAAAATATGATACAAGCGATAGTAAAATAAAACCCACGTATTTTTCAAGGGATCCTTTATAAAAGACCGCTCTATTAGACAAAATTGGGGTGCACACTGATGAAGGCACACCTGTCGATTTCAGATTTAGCCCTGTCGGGCATTTTTCCTTCTCTTCTTTTCCAAATTCAATCCACACTGCTTGAGAATATCTAGATTTCTATTTGTAGCAAATAAATTTATAGACTGGGAGCTTAATATTAAAATATTGATAATAGTTTAGCTGTTCTATTTTACACCGAATGATAATAAAATAGTTGTACCAACATAAATCTGACTAACTTAATCACTTTTTCTTTCAAGAACAATTATATTTAATGACATTATTGTGAGTTTGAACCGATCTATACCGTTTTTAAAGGCATAACTTTGTAACGGTACTTTTACTCAATAAATGTTTTCAATTTTATCCAACACAATGACTGACCTTGGTGGCGTAACAGAATTACTTTTTTTAGAAGATTCTGAAATATGTCCCGAGGTACGTCCATAAATCACCCAAGGTCTATGATTGTGTTTCCGTCAAACCACGTATCTTCTTTCTTTATTATTTGACAGGTGCGGTTAACAAAGACGACTCCTAGGAATTTCTTTATTAGTTTGAATAAGAAATGTGACCAGGTGTAATAAATTTAGTTTCTAGAACTCCATACATATTAATAAGACTGTAAATATGTCTATAAACATTAAAAATTAGGCTGCCTAAACAAGGGGACTCGTTTTCTACATACGCTGTGTAAAATAGTTAACTTACGGTATGTGGACAGGATAGTCAGGTCCAAGTAATTTGGAACCTTCCCAAAAGCAATCCAACGGTGTTACGATTGAGCAAGGCATCATGTTCTCGAACATTTGTTCAATATATTGGAGATCGAAGTTAGGAATACTAGGAGATTGGCAAAAGTCCTTCAGCCTCCATGTAATATCGAACATCGTTACCGTAACTTGCGTAGCCTTTTGTACCAACGTCAAATGTTCAAGGAGGCCGTGGGGATTCAAGAGGTCCACGTCCGGATCTAAGCCTAAACAAAAAGATAAATTGTTGGCCATAATTCTAAAAGATTATATAAAGATAATTGTTTACCTGTCTGTAAAACCATTTGGTGCGTAGAAAGCATCTCCGAAGGTAAAGCTTCTGGGGTAGTAGACGGTTCGGCCCAAAGTAGTTCGATGTCGGAATGAAACGTCATGCTCTTCAGACCTACCGAGAAGGTGGCAATCGCCAGAATGCTCACGAAGAGGACTTTTCCAGCATGGGTATCTAGGATCTTCCCCAGAACATGTAGCTGCGATTGAATTCGACCTCGCACCCATAGAATTCCTCGATCTCCTTGTGCTTTTCCCTGAAATTAGAATGTAATATTTAATCGTCCTTCCTTCAGCTCCTGTCATTGTCAATATTTTTTCTTCTGTTATTATAATTAATTGCAACATTTTGATTAGGAACTTTCTAATCTAACCTGGTAATTCTACTCGAATAGCATTTCACGTTGCCAAACTTAATCAACAGAAGGAAACCAATTTTCCAGAAAAATTATTTTTTAAATTCAACTATTACATTGGTATATGTTATAGGAATAATTTAAAAAAAGCAACAATGATATCAAGCTGATAAGATACTATTTATTGAAGAGTCAAAGGTTGAGAAGAGGATTTGCATTCGATTGAGTTTTATTTTTGTAATTAAATTTCTCTAAAAGAATGACCAAGTATTGTATCTTTATGTAGAATCCTGCAATTAATTTGTATTATATAAGTTGAAGTACCTCCTAGTTACTCTCCACCAGCACACAGATACATATTACAATCGGAATTTATTATGCTAAACAGTTCGAGATAAAAAAATAAGCTGTCATTAAATAAATATCTCGAGACCCCCTTAACGTAAACAATTCAATTATAAGAAGACTTTGTAGCGGGTCTCATCAATTTAAAAAGTAGCAGATCACCGGTCGGCGTGTCCAACGTGACAACAGTGCATAACATAACATAGTATATGGACCACCCAAGATGCGGCCTGACGTCATAGGACCACCCAAGAGTATACGGATACCGCGTACTATAGAAAACAGAGGTGGGGAATTCTATGGGGATGGTTACTTTGGAACATTCATTATTTCTTGGGTTGTCAATCAATTGGAGCATATTTTTTTTGTATTGCAAATGTTTTGTTTTCTATAGAAGCTAAAGAAAACTGGCCCCCACCGTCTTAAACGAAATTTAGTCTAAAATATTTTTCTTCCAAAAAGGTGACTCTCATCTCTAATAAAGACCAAACTATTCATGTTTCGAACAGGGCCTGTCCTTCTGCGAAGGACCAACGGGTCTGGGTACAATGCGTGCAAGGGATATCAGTAGCCCTACAATGCATCGTATACTTTTTTTTCAGACAAAATAGTTGACGAGGTGGTCCTACATTACTACTAGGTATCTTACATCAACAGTTAACCGACTAAAAATTTGTTTGGTGTCGGATTATTGACCCACACAATTTTAAAATATGTAATTAATGACTCCCAACTTAAGCAGTTCAGCTACAAAATATTTAGGTGATATTTAGAAATTTTTCAATGTAAAATGAATAAATACCCAATCTAATAAAACGATTTCACGGCTTCCTTAAAGCAGAAGTTCAATAAAACAATGGATAATTAACATTTTTTAATGATTTCTCCTTGGTGAATATTTTGATTGTGCCGCTACTGGTTAGCCACGCGTACGTTACAAAATCACAACAACCAACAACGTTATAACTCAATCTGCACAGAACGTTCGCAGGAGGTATATTTATTGCTCATTCAACTATTTGTGCAAGTCGTTTTGATATAAATTTCAAAACTTCTAGGCGTTTCTATATTACATAAATGCACTTGGCAATTAGTTAGAAGACTAAACATAGTTCCTAACAATGAACCGATTGTCTTGAAAATATAATCATTAGAGTACTTAAAAGCATTCAAATGAGCAGCTGCGTTGGTACATTTACCCCTCGTTAAAGGGGTCCTTGTCCTGCTTTCTATAAACAATTTATACTTTACTCAAATACGGGGGCAGCAGACAAACTTCTCCAAATAAGTCGTTATACTTAGTAGAATAGAAGCTTGTTAATGCAATGATTATTTTTCCATTGGATCTAGTAATGCTTCATGGTGGTATTGTATTGGAATAAGGCTGTTTGGATACAAAGTTGTACTGTACATTTTTAATAAAACTTAATTGTAAACAAACCAGAATTTACAATAAAAATTAACTTTTATTGTTGAACGAATTTTTTAAATAATTTCATCTGATTTGGCCTCGATCATGACCAAGATCTTGACCCACTTAATCCTCACGAATATAATCATTTGTTTTTTTTAGTTTCTTAATCGAGAATGGTAGATATATATATTAATGAAATTTTAACCGGTTTTCATTCATTTGTAAATTGAAAATTATAACATTCATAAACAAATGGTCCTTAAATGATTTATGCCCAACATAAAATAGTTTCACTCATTTGTCTAACATCCAACCTCACCTTGGAAAAATTCCCACTTCTGAGAGCATCTCTATACTTACCAAGAGATGTAATCATTAGAATTGGTACCTAAATTCCCACATGGGATGAAAAATTTCTGATCACCCTGTATATTAATAATTACTATATTGAAAAATATACTTCCGTTATTCTGTCCTGGCAAATTTTAAACTCAGAACTTGGAAGTTTTCATATAAAACAAAAATTAACTTAAAAGTAGGAAATAAATATTTTTTCAAATGCAATTGAAAAATATGTTTTTTGGGAGTCACAGGCCGAGTTAATTTGAATTTAAAACGATATTACCAAAAATTTGTCGTTATTGGGAGCATTTTTAATGTTTTAAGTTCATGACCACGTGGTTAAAAGTTTGGCTAAGTAATTATTTCACCAAAGAGTAACAATTTTCATTTGTTTTTCCCATCCAGTGTTTTTTATTTATGGAGGTTACCTAAAATCAGCTGTCTATATTGAGATTTTTTTAGAATCCCTACATTGAAAAAGAAAAACACTGAAAAACGTGACTCCGCATCACTTAATCGCTGTACCTTAAAGCGGTGTTGCCGCAATTAAGGTTAATTCCTTGTTGCTTTAGAAAAAAAAAAGAAGCAAAAAATTCAACTGCAGATTAGTAAAACATCCTTTCTATTCAAACCGAAAGGAATATATTATTAAAAACTAATAATTGTTGCATTCAGAAATTATAATTACTATAAACAAAAAAATACCACTGTTTGGTTTGAATAAATTTGTTGATTCCTTAAATGAGGGATAAGTATTACAAAGTGGCAACATCGAAAGAGCATTCGAGATTGAGACATCACAGGGGTTGAACTTTCGGTTCCGGAAACATAAGGACCGAGTGAGTAGGGGTACGGGTAAGATCTCGCAGCTAGGCACAGATCGCGGCGGGGTAAGGGGACCAAGTAACTTTAGCCGCTAAGCTAGCCGAGGACCACACACGCTGCTTACCCGGTGGTCCTACCAAGGCTAACGTAATACCGGCGCATCGCCCACAGACCGAATATCAGGTCTGGCTCCAAAATCATCTATCACACCTGATTAAAAAGAATGCGGCATTAGGCCAGACTCAATAACAATTTACCTTGATAATATACATTTTTAATACTCTTTTGTAATTGCTATTTATAAACAGTTATGTTTCTATTCGTAATGGCCTCAAGCATAGATCAAACTTGATGAATGTATGTATAGTCGAATCAAGCGATATTTCCTCTTTTTTTGAGTTTGACTTGTCAAGCCAATGTATTGTCTCGCACTGTAGAGTATATCGACCTTTCGGATATATTTCTCACAATACAAACTGGGTGGTCTTCAAGAAGATTCCCTGTCAAAGTCATTTCACGAGACATATTTTGGTGAAATTTGGATATACATATACAAGTTATTTTCAATTTATTCAATTAGTCAAGACTGGCCTACTTCGCAGTTCTAGATAAAGTCCGAAGGCTATTTTTGGCAATACTGGCCACACACAAGTTTCAGAGATTTCTTCCTAGTTATTTAAATTTTCAGTAACTACCGCAGTGTATACTATATTCAAAGATATTTCGCTTTGACTTATGTCAACATGATTGATTTAAGACCAAATCCACAGCAGGTAGTCGTTAATCCTATAACAATAGCATTAGTTTATTTAAAAATATAATGCCTAATAGTATGATTATTTCTTGGAAGAACTAAAGGACGCAAAGCGGTAACTTTATGGGACCAATTTTAGCACCAATAGTAGTACTCCCACTGAGGTTATTGCTTAATATTTTCAACAGTTTAATTTGTTCCAATAAACTTTTTAATTTCAACGACTACGGATCTGTTACTGTTTACTTTACAATGAGGAATTTTATAAACTTTTATTACTAAATCCATAAGGCCAGATGCAGAGTCGACGAAATATTGTGAAACGCTCTTTACAATACAATTTAATCTCAATAATAAGTGAAAGATTCTAAAAAATCTAATCCGAATAGATATTACATAATACAAACCAAAAAATAAAGGCGAGCGTGTTGAATGTCAGCCTCAGGTAGGTAATAAATGTCAGACCAATGGTAATTTTTGATGGGTTATAATTAGATGCCAAAAATTAAATTCGGCTATATATGGGACCGAACCTAATGTGTTAGATTACCGAATTAGGAAGTCCAATACTATACAGAACATTAAGTAATTTATTACAGCATAAAGTTGTAGATGAATATTGCTAAGGCAAGTTGAATTACGGTTTTCAACAATTTGCCCGTCCAGATCTATTTAGCTGTAAAAGTGGTTGTCTAAGTCTATGAATGCACAAGGAATTTCTCCCAAGATAAACAGTATAATTTTCAACTATTATTTTTCATAACAGGAATTGCTATTTAATATCCTTAGAAAATACTTGAGTATGTTTAAAAATAGATATTTATATTCTTAAAAATTAGATGTTACCAATAAGTTAATATTTTTTGTAGAGAAAGGAGAGAAAGTTTCAAATCACGTAAAATGTAAAGAGATTGAATCCTTTGAATTTATTTCAAATGTTGGAATTTTGATTAAATAGGTACCGACTTAATAATAAAGTGCTTTAATTGTCCGAACGTCGCAAGAGCAAAGATCCTATGTCAAAGCACAGGAAGACATTTGGAACTATTGACAATCATTGTACCTACCTATATTAAATGGAAACAATGATAGTATTGTAATTTATAATGAAATAAAAAAAGTTGTGACATTGTTTCATACATGAACGGGAATAATTTAGGTTAGGTTTTGAGAGGTAAATGTTTGTTTTGAATAATGAGATGATTGGAGTGTGAATTGATGGGAATTTGGAATAATAGGAAGTGAATGAAGAGATGATTACCTGGTCTAGTTGTCCTAGGGCGATATCTGCGTCGACCCATCCGGGTCTCGTGTAAAGATCTGACTCGTGCCTCTGTGTAGACTCCGTCGTCGAGTCCGATGGCGCCATGGAGGCCATCCTCGACGGACACACGGTTCCAGCGATAGCACTCAGGCCCACTCATCGGCAATTCTTACACTGCACATCTGACCCTCTGGAGGCACCATGCACTGGCACTAGAAGTTTCCCGAAAGCATCTAGGGAGAACACGACAGTTCCGTTGCTGTACACTCAACATGCTTTCGAAAGTAAACAACTGATCGCGTTGGCTTGTGACAGCAAGTAACGATCGGCTCCTTGTCGAGTTACCTCGCAGACTAAAATGAAGTCAGTTACTTGCTGTCTTGTGTGGTTGGGTTGCTTTGATTCTGATTCTTAGGCGAGCTCGGTCGACTAGGGCCGAAGCCGGACCACCCACATTACTGTTTAGAATGTAAATTCTCCAAATCATATTATTACTTGTGTTTTTTGTCACCATCTCGTTGTATGTCTTCACGAGAATAGATTTCTTGATAAACTCATCTTTTATGTACGACAAGAAAAATAATTCTTTGTAATCTACCTACCTCACCCACTTCCTCATTTGTACAGGGTGTTTCATATGCTCTTGTAATTGCTGCGTTATTGTTTAAAATTGGGGAAATAGATATTTCGTATTTACTTAATCGTAAATCTAAGAGGGAGCCAGCTGCCCAAAGATTTACACTTGTACCCATCTACCTACCTACTTATAATCTCAATACCTATATATAGGTAGGTACCAATGATAAAAGTCATTATAACCATTTTTATAAAATTGTTATTATAATTAATTACCTAATTTATGATAAACCATAAAAGGTGTAAAAAAGCATTATCCCCGTATTATAAATTATGGAGTCATTATTATTATGTTTTTAATTATCTAATATATTAAACTATATTACATTTTCATTGATATTCTTCAACTAAACATTATTTAGTTTATGCGCTGCTTCAAAAAACTACCAAATATGGTGTAATTAGAAGCAATATTAATATTTCAAATACGTCTCGGTTTTATTGAAAAAAGACTCTGTATATCAATACCTATTTTCATGGAAACTACGATATAACTCAATATATTTAATATAGACCAATGATAAGCGCGGAATTAGAAACAAATGAGCGTCGGTGTAGTCGGACAGTTTGGTTGTCTTGTGCTTGTCTGTCAATTATTCAATAAGCCGTGAACGCGAAAGATTTAAAATCGTCTATGCCGTCTATAAATTGTGCTAAATCGAACAAAAAACTTTATATGTGTTTGTGTATTTGTGGAGGTGTTCATAGTTTGGATTTTATGTAAGATATTCTTTTTAAATATTAATTAATTAGGATAATGATTCATTATTTAAATACTAAAATATCTACTCGTACCTACCTACATTCTGCTTGCGACTCATTTTTGTGCATATTATCTAGTTAGACAAATTGTCAATTTTAAATTCATTTTCATTTCAAATAATACAATAGGTATTCAGTTTTATAGTTATAATCGTAGTTTATATTGGATAAATTAAAAAAAAATATGTGTAAAAAAACTGCATCGAAAAAAGCATAAACGTTACAGAAACGTTTAAGGTACCTTCTCTCTCTCTCTCTCTATTCTCATATCGTGAGACATATGAATATTTAAATGCTTTTTTTGTGCATACTGTATCAAATACTACCAACCCATAGGTTTCTCTAATATTCACACCAGAGTTTTAAACGCCAAATTCTCAACTTAACAGGTATATTTAAAATTCAGTTCTATACGTAGGCAACCATTATTACGTAGTGACCTTGATTTGTCTGGATAAAAAATGGTAGCCGCAGACTGTACATAAATTACGAATATTTGTAGTTAGTAGTACAATGATTCGAAGATAGATGGCCCAAAGTTCATAGTTTGAGCATTTTAAATGTGTTTTTTTAAGAGAATAGATTTTGATAATTTGATAAGTTGAGTAGTTTAATAGAGTAATTTTTTTACATCTACAGAGTGTTCTGTAACCTTGTGTCAAAAGCAAGTTATTGTTTTCAATGGT